>LUCH01000088.1:0-15159 GCA_013368495.1 Paragonimus heterotremus | reverse complement strand
CGAATAGCTTGTGAGATTTGTGTCCAGCAACTATTAGGATCATCGGAGTGAGTACCACTAAGACAGCTTTCTAAGCTGGTTTGGTATACTACTCACAGCGAAACTGCCTGTCATACAACACTTCTAATGTGGTTCCACCATAAATTCGAGCTGTTTGTGTGAAGCACCCATCCATCTTATCGACTGCTTTACGAAGCTCCTGTAAGTCCATGCTACGAAAAACTTTATAACATTTGGCCGGTGGCTCGACCCCTTTCATTTTTAGTCTTACTTCAGGGATCCCGTGGTCACTTGCCTAACGGCGGACCCTCTGTAACTCGTCCAATATAACTGGGGCACTTGGTGATAGCCAAGTATAGAACTGTAGCGTTTTCCCCTAACCTCTACTTTGCCGCCTGTTTCATGCACTGAATTAGCGCCTTTGGTTGCCACAGCTTCAGTAATTTCTCCCCCAAACAGACTTCTTGGAGTACATTCCACCGTCCAATCTAGCTCTGATGCAGTAAAATCCCCAAGGACAAGCGACTAGTCAGCACTAACCGTCATTTGCATAAGCGTCTTCAGCATCGATCTGCCTTCCGATAATGAGCCAAGGTTTCGATATACACAAATGACGACTATTCTCCTATCCCTTGTTTAAACGCCATGACTCACCAACTGCGTACTTGGCGTCGCTTGAGTCTCATCACCATACTGTTCGCAGTGTTGAGACACTAGGACCATCACCTGTCCATCCCAAGCGTCCGCCTATTCTGTCTGCTCTGTAAACGGTAAATCTCCGGGGCAATACCGTTCTGCCTGCATTTTCGGTCTTGACGCCGTCGGCACAACACCCAGTTCCGGCCGCTTGTTTCCAACGATGCATGCTTTGGCGTACATCATCAATACTTACCCTCACAGCAACCTTCTTTAATTTTGCCATTGCAGTAGGATGGAACGCCCTCGGACTTTGCAACTGAGAGCTGGCTACGAATTTTCAAATTAAATTTAGCATCTCTAGTGACCTGAAAATGCAGATAATCTGAATTTTACTATCTTTTACCATCTTTTAGACATCTATTAGTTTAACATTAGTGCTGTCTCCTGCGATGTTCCTACTCGTTCCTCTGTCACACCTACACTACGCATAGACTATCCTTGACTTGGTCTTTGTGGCAAGCTTCGTAGATTATTAACCCTCCCCCCTTCTCCATATTCGCAACGTTAACTCGTTATGTCTGACCCTCCCCAGTTCAGATACTACTTGGAGGTTGTCTATTCTCTTTTCTCTCACGTTCTAACTACATGCTTCTCTGAATCAGCGTCCTACACAACCGGTGTATCTCGAACATTTAGACAACGAGTTACCACGTCCGCTCTCTCCACCTCAAGTCCCCTTATTCTGTTCACTGTAACCTTAACCTAACACACACGACGTGATCAAGACCACGTGATGTACGCATGTTCTGAATAGAGTTCGAATGCCATGATTGTTAGCCCACAATATTTTTGGTGGTACCGGATTTCGCAAATGTCATAGTAAAATCCCCTCAATGACAGGCTCTAATTTCCATTTCTAATTTTCACATGGATACTCTATCGATCTTACGGTTTTCCGGGCATAACCACTCAAGATGGTAACGGCACGATCTACTCTTTCTACTGTGACTATGATGCGCGGTGACATAAATAAAATGTATATATATATATGTACTATACTGATTGGCATCACATTGGCAAGTGCAAGATTACAACAGCAAAATGTTAAAATGCAGAAACGATGATAAATAATTTGGACTTATAACAGTTCAGGACCAAGTTAGGATGTAACCCTCAGAATACTCGGTGACAAGCGGTTCACTTTTGATTGTCAATGACCGTTACAGAGATTTGTCCAACACAACGCTCTACTGTAAAGTGAATAAAGCTTCCATTTCGGTAACTTTATTTTTCCTCTCTGGAGTGCTCACCGTATGAGAAAATTGTATTCAGTCGTTGACAACAATTTATTAATATAGATTGAACAACACCCACAAATGATCGCAACTGTCGCATTCCCATAGACTTTCCAGTCGGCCCCTTTCGAAAAGCACTAGATTCGAGTTTCGCTCTCATTAGAGCTCGTCAGTAGTACATATCATCGCCACTGCAGCCGAGACTTGGACCACGGACACACTGTTCATCAGGCAACCGTGTTTACCACAGCGCCATCGACTTCACACTAGGCACGAACAAACTATCATATGTAAACGCTCAACCACTTTCGCATGTGAGAAGTGCTCTGATTGCCTGATCGACTCGAGAGGAGACACAGTAACTGTCTTGCTAACTTCAATCGATTACGTCTTGACTAGGACTTCTCTTCAAATTGGACTCAGAAATCATTAAGTTGTTGAGCGGTGGCAAGGAAATACACTACTGACGAGCGCCAATGAAAGCGAAACTCCAATCTAGTACTTCTTATCGATAGGGGACGACTGGAAAGTCTGTGGGAATGTGACAACGGCAATCAATTGTGGGTGGTGTTCAATCTATATGAAAATCAAAATCCTCTACTAGTCATCGGTAAACAATTTATTCGCTTTACAACAATGGAACGATTTATACAACCGGACCGATTCGACATGGACTCATGCTCAACCGGTTCAGGACATTCTTCTTCATCGATACTCTCGGGCCCAAAAATCCACCCAGACTGTTCCTTCTGTTCAGTCACATTTCCACTTTAGTAAATGGATCCATATATGAATCTGACTGCAAAACCTACGAAGATGCTGCTGAAATGCCCCAAAATATTTATATCCAGCCTCGTAACGAAATTTACGTCCGTCACGTATTGGCAACAAGTAAACAGGACTCCGATGAAAATCTGGATCAGTTTATCTGTCGGCTTAAATCGTTGGCCAATGGGTGTACATTCAAGACGGTCACGATAAAGGAACATCGTGACGAGACGTTATGTGACCCATTCATTTCCGGAACTCAGACCGCCTTCGAACAAGTAGGATCACAGAAAATAGCGTTTCAGCAACCTCAAACATACAGCAATCCTTCGGCAGCCTGCGGTTCCGTCACAAAACATGATATAGAGTCAACCCTCACAGAACAGATCTCCGAGAAGACGATTACGATTGCTGCCTCCGTAACCCAGTGTTTCTTTTGTGGATATTCTAAACGTGAGCGTTCTAAATGTCTTGCACGAGAAGCTACTTTTATTAGCTGTGGAAAGTGAGGACATTTTCAGAAAGCGTGTAGATCTCTTGCAAACACAAATTAGCATCCTTCCACCTAAATTGTAATATCGTCGGTGGTCGTGGCTTCGGCTCCACAATGGCTTATTGATGCTGTTATTCGACTTTGTTAGCGGACAATTTTCGCAAGCTTTGATTGACACAGGGAGTAGTGAGAGTTATGACACTTCATCTGTTGTTCAAAAGTATAAATGGGATGTCTTGAAAAGTCAGCGTTTCATCACAATGGCCAACGCTGATCTCATTAATCACACGGTAGGATATTGCTTTCCTTCAGTATGCTTCAGAAAGAATGTTTACGAATCGTTTAAATTATCCGTACTTCTAAATCTTTGTGCGGACGTCCCTATCGGCCACGATTTTTTGAAACCCCACAAATGTGTCGAGATCCCTTTCGATGGATCAAAACCCCCCTTCATAAATCTGTGGTTTATCTTGTGCTCGCGTTTTGTCACCTCTCTTGTTTGTCCATCTTCCAACCGACTGCAAGTCCACTGCAACAAAGTCCAGGCGTCACTCTCGCGAAGAAAAAGGATTCATCCGACCTGAAATCGGTCGGTTGTTCGAAGAAGGGTGATCGAACCAGTCAATCCCCATGGCGTGCCCAAGGCCTTGTCAACTCCAACGAACGTCAGAAGAAAAGAATGGTTTTTGATTACAGCCAAACAATCAACCGGTTTACTTTCTTGGATGCTTATCCTCTTTCAAAGATTGATGAACTAATCGAAAAAATTGTACAATATGGTACAACACTTTAGACTTAAAAACGGCATATCACCAGACACCATTAAAGAATGAAGACAAGCCGTACACTGCATTCAAGGTTTGTTGGAATCTGTATTAATTTCGCCGTATTCCGTTTGTCGTCACTAATGAAGTGACATGTTTCCAACGCATAATCGATGAGCTACTAATGAAAGCTAAGCTTCCGGACACATTTGCATATATCGACAATGTTACGATATGCGGGATAACTGCTGATGAACACGTAAGAATCTGCTTAACTTCATGAAAATGATCCGGGCTTCCGGAATTGCTTTTAATGATTCCAAAAGCATGACTTCTTCTAGATGCAACAAATTACTGGGATACGAGATGTCTCATGGAGTTATTAAGTCAGATTCTGATCGTCTCGAACCTATTCGAAATCTAGCTCCTCAGGAAGATACCAAAGCATAGCAGCAAGATGTCGGAATGTTTTCCTATTACTCTCAAAAAGTCGCCTGGTTTTCTGACAAGATATTTCCTCTGGCACATAACAGAGGGTTCCCGTTAATAGCTGAAGCTAGAACCGCCCTTGAAAATTTTGAAAATGAATTGGGACATGCAGATGTCATTACAATTGACCCAATGGTTCCTTTGACCGTTCAAACGGTTGCTTCTGAGGTCTCCATTGCCGCCACATCCAACTAAAACGGAAACCGGTTGTCTTCCTTTCTCGAACACTACCAGTCAGAAACAACACTCTTCAGTTGAAAAATAAGCTTAAGCAGTAGTTGAAACCATTCAGAAGTGGAGACACTATGTTCTCGGACGATACTATCGACTAGTAACAGACCAGTGGTCAGTCGCATTTACGCTGGACCAAACACGTACAAAAAGTGAAGAACGGCAAAACCAAGCGCCGGAGGACCGAGCTTCCTCTCTCTCTTTCTCTATCGGTATGACATCAACATCCTGGGGAAGATAACCAAGCTGCTGATGCCTTTTTTTGCATTCATTGTGGCTCCTCACAGTCGGGTCCCGATTTGAAAATTTCACAGGAATCATTGAGCCATTCTGGTGTTGTCTGGCTGGTGTATTTTGTGTGCCCTCGTAACCTTCCATCTTCCATAGACGAGGTACGCAGCCTTATCAACAAATATGTTACTAGTGAATTAAGACCCCATTTTTATCGTCCTTCCTTCAAACTTATAAAAACAATCCAACCTTTTGAAAGGTTAGGTAGGGACTTCAAGAGACCGTTGCCATCAGTAAATCGTGATCATTACCCTCTTACTGTAATCGATAAGTATTCTTGTTTTCCCTTTGTTTTCGCCTGTTCTGACATGATTTTTCGGACGATCATACATTGCCGATGTCAGTTTTTTTCAACCTTCGGAACGGCAACATACACAAAAAGCGATAGAGGAACACCTTTCTTATTAGCAGATCTTCGGATATCTCGTTTGAAAAAGAACGTAGCAATCAGTCATACAATTGCTTACAATGCACAGGCGAACGGACAAGTCGGGCGTCTTAACGGCACTCTCCAGCGCGCCATCATGCTTTCTTTAAGATCGCAAAGCTTTCCTACTGCGGAATGGGAGGGCGTTGGCTATAGCAACATGGTCGTAGTCTGTGAGCGCAGTCAGTTGCACAAAGCGCACGCGACCGCTTATATTGCTACAGATTCGAAATGACGTATATCTACTATAACGGTCTAATGAATCCTTCGTATCGGCCAACTTCTACGCTGTATCCCGTTACATCCTGATATAATTATGTCTTGTAACGGTGCATTTTTTCAAAGCCAACATGAGCTTTTTCAATCATCCTGCATACATTCCGCATTATTAAGCGGCCTCTTGAAAGTTGTTTTGAAGACAATAAGCAGGAATTTATTTTAATCGCCCCGATCAATACAGGTCTTAACTTATGACGCTTTGTGCAGCTTACTGCGCTCATAGACTACGACCATGTAGCTATAGCCTACGCTGAATGGGAGTCCATGATATTTGATGTTTTGCATTTTATCACATCTTTGCTTGGTACAGCGACCAATGCTACTCCACATGAGCGATTGTTCGCATATAATCGTAGGTCAGCATCCAGTACAACTCTACCAGCTTGGCTCACTGAACCTGGTCACGTTGTCCATCGGAATTATGTTCGCCAATCTAAACTCGACCCACTGGTGGAAGAAGTGGAATTACTGCATTATAATCAATGACTCGTTCACATACGCCTTATTAACGGACGAGAAGATACCAATGTTTTTCGTCATTTGGCACCAAAACAGAAAAGTTCCGACCATTATGATAAATATCTGACTCCAACAATCGTCCACATCATTGATGAGTAGGAACAGGCATATAGACACAGCTGATGAATCTAATGTAATTTGTAGCAATGATCCCATTTACTCTGATAATTTACGTGATCTCACAGAAAGGCGACAACGTGCACGTTCTTATTGCTTACATTCCAGAAAGGTGTGATTTTGTATATATTCCAAATTCGTCATCAAGTAATCTGGATAATCGTGAATGTGGTGTAATCTGTCTCTATGCAAACCGATAGTACCATATTTATACTACGTGCTCCAACACACATTACTTAACCTTTTCAGCCTTACCGGCTCCGTTGTAAAATGAATAAAGCCTCTCCATTGCAGCAACTTCGTTTTCCCTCTCTTGCGCTCACCGTGAGATAAGTGTACTCAATCGTAGACACAACAAGACACCAGCATTTAGTGGCAGTTCTCACTCAGCAGTCCACTTATATAGTTCATCTAAATCTTGCTGTAAGTCTCCGTAGAACAACCAATTAGTTTCACATCAACCGCAGGTAAATAACATGCTCAGCTAGATCTGCCAGTTAAATCACTGTTGTGGACTAGAAGTGGCGGATTCAGAACTGATTCTTGAAGAACCCCATTCTCGGCAAACGCCATGCTTGACTCATCCACTTTAACTTGCACATGAAAACGCTTGTCACAAAGGTAGGCTTCGACCGACTTAATTACACCTGGAGTAGACAACAATTAGCAGAGTTAAAAGCCTTCCTAAAATCTAGGTAAGATACTTCAGCCCATTCGTATTGGTACAATCGTCGTGTTATTTCGCCTAAAAAAGACAGCAAATTTGTTAGGCAAGATGTTCGCCTCACGAAGCCATGCTATTGCGCAGACAAAAATCCGTTTAGTAACAAGCTGTGCCACTTTGTCCCCATAACTTTCAACAACACTGGTGTGAGGCTTACTGGCGACAATTAGATAAACCCCGCCGGTTGTTCCCTTTGTTAATCGGGGTGGTTACAGCCAGCATCTAAACCTCTGGCAACTCTGCATGATTCATGGACAAAACAAACAATCTAGCAAAGGAGTAAATCAAGACTTGCGTCAGAAGTTTCAAGATAGTAGGATGGACGTCATTTGGTCAAACAGCCTTATTTTTATCTAACTTCAGTAACTGCTCCCTAATTTCACAAGTCGAGATATATATCTTCGACAGTGTCCGAAGGTCAGTTCCCGTTGTAAATGTAGGTAATTTGCTCGAACCCCTGGTATGCACCTTGTCAAAAAAACTAAGGAGTTTCTGCCTTTTCCCCGCGCGTTGTTGAATGTTGTCCTAGTTTATCCTGGACACACCTCACCGCCGCTCGTAAGGATGCCTTAGCTCGTAAGCAGTTTTAATATGCCTCTAAATCGGATTTGGCCCATGACCGTTCTTACTCAGAAGCGCATTAATCTTCAGGTTACTAACATCACTCCGGCCTTGGGTGATTACGCGGTCTTGTACAGCCGGTGGCTGGTCTGACATCCAGCGCGTGAGTTCATCAACATATTGCACACGTGTTTTGGAGCAAACTGGTATAATTAAGGCTTCTCCAAGGGATACCTTCCACGCACCCTCATCATCCCAATCAATTTTCAGCATACTGAAGTTGCCCAGAAGAAAAATATTTCATTTGTGCTGGTAGCCTGCTCTTCAAAGAACGTAACCAGTTACGCCTCTGATTTTGCCCCCGAGGAATTCTTACATATACACGCAATAAGTACGGAAATCCCTAGTGCTCTTGTGTTACCAAAAGCTCAGGTAGTCAACTGTTTTGTCAGGAAACTCACCATCATCACATGATTAAAAGGCACAATTCAAACGCCAAGATCCGGACTTGGCAGGCTATCGAGCCACTTCTACGAAGTTGTCCCATCTGCCAAATGTGGGCACTTTTGAGCTGCGGCAATTTGTCCACTTTCTTTATCTATCAATGAGGTTGGTAATCAGGTAATCATTACAGAATGAAGAGTTGGCGTTCGACATAATAGCTAATACTGCAGCGTAACTCCATCGGTTACGCGCGAGTATGACAATCACGAACCACTTGTTGACGGTCGGCCTGGAGATCCGGAGGTGTACAATCCTCAGAATGAACACTCGGCACAGTTGGTGGACGTGAAGCTCTTGTGCAATTGTCGCTTGTACGACCTCATTGACGTCCATGATCATTTTCCTTGACTTCATCAGTCCCATGAAGATCGCCAACTGCCGAAGAAACAAGGCGATGGCTATCGTCGTCTCATTCGTAAGCCAACCAAAGCAAACCGGCAAACCTACTCCGCTAACATCTACAACAACTAAACTGAGCAGGCTGTATCGTTCCTTACAAACCTTATACGTGGCATCAATCCAAACAACCTCGGGGTAGCGCCGACATAGTTATATCTGACCATTGCTCATGAACATAACATGCGTTAGACAGTTTTAAACATCTGCACTAAAATGACACTTACGGGTTGTGCTGAACATGCAAACGACCTACGAAGCCAATCATATTTCTTTTCGCGAACAATCGAGTGCGTAGATTACACATATCCTTCGTCGTTGTCTTGTCGAAATGCTGGTAGATGAATTGTGTAATGTCGGAGTGTCACTGATCAGTCACAGCCGAATTTCATTACCTTCTTCAGCAGTGAAACACCTCCGTGCTTCTTATTTCGCAGCAATGACGCCACAAGGATGACTGTGTAATATGGCGGATTTAGTGATGCAAAAGTCTTCGTTTATGTTGCAGTTGACGTTAAAGTACGAAGAACAAACCATTCGTCCACTTGCTCTCTCTTGAACGCCGGAAGATTAGCGCAAAACTTGCACCCTACGGACGCACGCATAAACACGTCTCTTATGCTTGCCGAACGCCGGCTCGGTTGATAGGATGCAGTATGAGAAGTCGGATCGAACTTCGAATTGTTCAAGCTCCACACCAACTGCATCCAAATTTTGGAATCATCGTGGAAACACGATAGTGCCAAAATGCTCCTGAAACAACACCGGCAGATTAACAGTATTCAGGTTGATGCTTTAGGTAAGAGAGGCATTTTTCCGACACACTGCATATTCACTACGAGTGCGAACTAATGCAAACAAATTAAGTGAGCGCACACATGACTGGCCTGTAGGGTGCATAAGGCTGATAGGATATTTTGGGGAAAACCATGTCACAAGATGGGAGGGTGTAAACCAGAAAGGGGCAGGTAACCATGTAGCTGTAAAACATATGCAAGTCCACATATCCAGATGTGTTTAAGGATATACAAAAGGATATGATAAACATTACACAAATCGGCTCTCTTCTAATATAAATATACAACCTTCAACGTCGATACATTTATAACTATATGCTGCCGATACGTACTCACATACCGGAATTAATTCACTGGTTCACTGGTTTCTTGCGAAACAGGAAGTGTAGTAAGTGCGGGTGCGACGCCTCAAGCTGTTTCGGTATGGGTGTGTTTTTCTATAGTTTCTGATCTTCCAGCAACCCGTTTCTGAGCAGACGTTAAAAGGCCACTCGTCCTCCTTACCCGCATGAACCGCTGAAAAGATGAATATGTGTTACATGGATACGTGTTGAATATAACAATCAGCATTTGAGTACCGTAACCGGGAAGCACCAGGTTATTGTGTGGTAGGGTAATGTGAAAACAAGTCCACATACATCCCCAATGGGGATGGGGAAAACGAGTAATTATAACCATAACGGGAACAAGAGAAACAGGTGTTAACAACAATAGGAAGAAATTATCGTGAGTGAATGTGACGTCAACCTGTGATGAGTACGATGTGGCCGTGCTTCATGTTACGGATTCAGGTGAGAAGCACGCACACGAAAACAATCAGACTGGTAACGCACACATACATACTGAGAATGACACACGCGTGGAGAGTTGGACGTTCAAATAAGAATAAACCGTCCATAGTGAGCACCTTGGTAAGAGCCAGTCATCAAGAAGCTCTTTGAAAGTCTCTAGGTTAGTAGCCCTAATAAGCACTGCGGGATGGGCGTTCCAAATAAGACAAAGTCGGGTAGTAAACTGTTGCCTGCAAAGTAAGCGACTACACGTTATGTCTAGCTTAAACTTGTGTCTTCCTGAATTGGTGATCTCTACCAGCTTGAGGAGGTTTCGATCGGGGCGATCATTTATGGTCATGATTTTAAAGGTAAAGGTCATGTCTCCGCTCAGCTACCTGTCGGCCAATTGGAAGAGATCCAGGAGATCGAGTCGAACGGCATATGAGAACTAGTGGGAACCCACAACACTTCGCCGCAAATCGTTGTACAGATGTAAGGGTGGTTGTGTCTTTCTTCAGGTATGGCGCGCATGCCTGTATGTTTATCTCCAGAAGAGATCTTCCTACAGAATTGAAGTTGCGTGCAGAATATCCTGCTGGAAATTTCCCTAGTAGTCTACTGAACGCTAACAACCTGTCATTAGCCTTCTTCGTCAATGCCAGCGTATTGGGGATAGGACATAGATTTGCCAAGAGTAGTCCCAAGGTCTTTTTCTTGGAAAACAACAGTAAGCGGTTGCTCTCTAATCCGATAGATTATATTGCTCTCGTGCCGTATATGCACTTACTAGTGTTGAACGGGAGACTGTTTTCGACCGACCACCGATGCGCTGCATTGAGGAAATCAGTCTTCAGGAAGGCGTAGAATACACCATACTTTAGTGTTGTCCGCGGACATGAACAGAGGGGATTTATTAACAGCCGGCAGGTCGTTCACAAATAGCAGAAATAGCAAACGGCCTAATAAAGATATTTGTAGGACACCCACGGGAATCTCGAAGGCGACAGGCAGCATACCATTTATCCGCACAGAGTACATCCTGCCTGATAAGTAATGTTGGATCGTTTTACGGGCACAGTTCGACAGATGGTGAAGCAGTAGCGGACAGTGGGAATTGGTGCGTCTTTCAGTCGTTGATGAAGGTCTAAGGGGAATTCTCACAATGAATTTGACAATGGATTTACCCACCAACCAATGAGAAAATTTAGCTGTCTGAATTAATTTTTCCCGCGTATGACGCAATATTCAGTTCACTTTCCAACAGGAAGCGGCCTGAGCCAGAAAATGCATAGTTTCTTACACCAGTGAGCCTTTGAGGGCGCCCAGTGATGCGACAATAATGAGAAGAAATTCTTCACTTCCATGAGTGACCACGAGAGTCATTTAATAAAATACTGAGGAGTTCAAGCTATCAATGCTATCAGAACACAACGAGCTGACAACCACTACCGATACACACAAGTTTATCCTGCGACTGAACTGACACGAAATAAGAAATATGAGTGAGACCATAATGGGTTCGATTCCTGGGACCCGTACTTTCAGATACTAAGACTTTTATAAATAACTAAATGAAACGAATGAATAAGATTGAAAGAGATAAAAATAATGGCGAATAAGAATGAGAAGCTGAACAACTTAAATCTATGAGACGGAAAGCACTACGGCAACTCACCTAAACGAAACTCACAACAGTTGCGGGGAGAAAGATGGTCAGCACTCACCATGTTTTTTTTAAACACCGTCACGTTATCAGAGGATAGTACACACTTTGGAAGCATGTTCCAACAGTTGTTGACTCGACATACGAAGGGGTTAGCTTTGATCTACGTAGCAACTCTCTTCTTCTCCAACTTCAGACTGTGACCTCGGTGTGAGTTTGTATGCAGACGGAACAGAGATTCCGCCTCAACTCCTGTTATTCCTTTAAAAATTTTGAAAGTTTCTATCATGTCTCCTCTAACTAACCTTCGCATCAGAGAAAACAGATCAAGTTTTCTTAGCCTGTCTTCATACGAGTCATTCTGCATTCCCTCCGGTAGTCTTGCTAAACTTCTCCGAACTCTCCCGAGCACCTTTGTGTTTTTTATTATATGCGGGCTTCAAGCCTGCACACAGTATTACAGATTTGGCCTCACATAAGATTTAAAAAGCAGTAAAAGCTCTTCCGGTCTCCTTGACAGGAAGGTTTTCCTCAATATATACAGCGCTCTATTTCCTTTTCGAACCACCCCTAAACACTCTTTGAAAACTCTGAAATTTCTCTCTATCCAAATCCTCCCTGCGAAAGTACCTGACTGACCCTAGCTAATCCCAGCAAGCAGCTGATTACACTTGTTTACATTCAGGAATAGGTGCTATTCACTTGACCGCTTCTGAACAGTATTTAAGTCCTTCTACATGCTCGTGTTGTCAGGATTTATAGTAATCTTCAGATCATCAGCAAAGAGGTAGCAAGGACACCTCGGGTTTTCAGAGAGATCAGTGATGAACATTAAAAACAACTGTGGTCCAAGCACTGAATCCGAGGTACCCTACTAACCACCGCATCTTCTATAGACCTTTAGTGCGCTATCTTTACACAGAAGCTGCGACTCCTCAAGAAGTCCTGTATCCATCCTAACAGCCTTGAAGGAAGGCCGAAGGTCTCTAGTGTGAGGATTAGCAATCAGTGGTTCACTGAATCGAATGTCTTTCTGAAGTCCAAGTAACAAACAACTTTCACACCCTATCCAACGTCTCTATGATTTCATCGAGGAAGCAGGCTGGTGAAACAATACTTACGAATCCATGCTGGTCTACGGAGAGAAGCCTATTCTCCTTGAGGTGCCTTACAACCTTATCCTTAATAATTCTTTTCGGTAGTTTCAAGACAACTGACGTGAGACTGGTAGGTGGTTTTCTACCTCGTGCTTAATACTTCCCTCATGAATCGGCACAACCCCTGCCTTCCTCCAGTCGTCTGGGATGATGGCCTTTTGGAGGGTAAAATTGGACAACATAGTGAGAGGCCCCTGCAAAACATCACTGGGGTCTTGGTATCCTTGAATGAATAAAGTCCGGCCCCATCGTCTCATTCACGTCCAGTTTATGTCATCTGTCTTTAACCTCTTTCTTTCCTGTCCCAACTTCCTCCATCAGTGGACCTCTTGCAGTCCCTGTGCTGAGTCCGATTGTGGTAGTCCCAGAGTCCAGAAGTATGTACCGTTTTAAAAAACCGGCGGAAATCCTCCGCTTTTGTAGCGTTAATTTGATAGCATTGCGCTCAGTATCAACAATGTTCATCAATCCTCTCCCAATAGCCCCTTTGGCTTGGACATAGCCAAAGAAGGCTTTGAGGTTTTCATGATGGTTCTTTGCCCGATTCACTTCAAACTTTTTCCTGCATTCATTCTCTCTCTGGCCGCCTTATATCGACAAGACCTTATGTAACCCTCGGACTGGCAGCTTATAGCCCAAGCTTTTCTTTTGCACCTCTTCGACCTTACTTTTCCACCAGATAGGCTTGCCTTTATACCGACCACGTCTTAGTGGTGCATGCGTGTCTTTTAGTTTCATAAGATTATCTTTACTTATGGCCCAAGCTTTGCTGACATCGTTGGTACCATGACAAACTATCCAATTCAACTGTTTTGCATCCGACCTTAGTTGTACGACATTCATGCCTCTGAAGTATCTACTAAATTTGACAGTAGAGTCGACGTAAATACAACTACGTTGTTCATCCTTCCGTCCAGTAGAAGACAGGTTTCTATAGATGCACGGGAGCAGCAACGTTGTTTTGCTGTCTGCTGTGAAACGGATTAATAATCGAATATTTCCACATTCAACTCGTCTTCTTGGCATGGATTATAATACTGTGCTATTAACAACAGAACACCCCCACCCATTCTACCATCTTGTTTATTTACCCTGCGGAACAAATATCCGACAGTGTAAATATTATCGACGGATGTGTGCTCCCGTAACCACCCAGCCAGCACCACCGTCCTACGAGTGTCCTATGAGCGTCCTAACTGAACATTTTTAGGTCACTCATAGGACGGTCAGGGAAAATTTCCGCGTAGCACGACTTACACAGCCTTCATCAATTCTACACATAATTCGTCGATTGCACTAAGGGGAAGTTACTCTTTACGCTGTCACTTATATAAAAGTTCTCCGACTTAAGACGAATCCACGGAAAGGTGTCCCACGCAATAACAGAAAAACGGCAGTTACTGCCCTACTAACACACGTGGTGGGGTGACGGTAGGTTCCCTGTATGGTCATAGTGGGTGATCATCGTCCTAGTGTTTACTGGCCTCGCGTATTGAATGAAAATGCGGAGGATTTGGGCAATGGCTTCGGTTGTTTCGTTCACCAGCCATCCGAAGCAAATCGGCAGTCCCATTCCGCAACTGTCAAATACAACAAGGACTAACAGGTAGTACCTGTCCGAACAGCTTCGGTAGGTGGCGTCTACTCCCATAAATTCGGGTTAGCGCCAGTACAAAATTCGCTGTTCGGATGTCATGACGAAGAATTAAGGAACGCGGTTCTCGCCATCTAGAACACAGCGGGCGTGCCCTGATTCGGAGAGTTTGCTGGCTAGTTCTAATAGATACGACGGAGAGCTTCTTTGAGCCATGTATTCGGCACGCAAATTGCATATATCTCTAGTGGACGTATTCTTGTCGAACCTACTCCGTATATAACTGCACAGCGTGAAGGAGCTTGCCCCTTGCATTAACCATGGCAGTATTTCTGCAATTTCCACTTCGCTGAGACGTCGACGACAGGACTCCATTTGGGCAGGGACGACGTCCACCGGGTGATTATGTGTAGCGTCCATTCTAGTCACCCGATAAAATCCCCCAGCGCTCCGATTGACTTTTCAGCGATTCAACGATTGATACACGGGTTCGAGGCAAAGGCCCAAGAGTCCCGGATCCAGTCGGTTTTTTTGTTCAATGTCAAGCGGGCGTCTGCTGATCTGAAAGGCATTCACTGAAAACAGCGTGCAGCACCGCTCTTGGAAATTATAGTAAATATCAGAAAACGAACTAAGATTACGCGCAAAAATGGCTTTTTGGAAAATGAGAATCAAGTA
>LUCH01000087.1:331304-358324 GCA_013368495.1 Paragonimus heterotremus | reverse complement strand
TTTTGTATTGTTAATTGACTCAACTCACATGATTTAAACGAGTGTACACGTGAATTTGAAGAAGGTGAAAAGTGTAGAAAACAATGAATATTATGCTGTACAAAAAAGCTGTACAAATCGCTACACTTCCGTGTGAGCACTCCCACATTTTCGGAGGATAGTGTACACTGTGCAAACGTGTCCACTCTTGGTAAATCGACAGAAGAAGGGGTTGGCACTAATCACGTAAATGCTAGCTGTAGACCGCGAGTTCTTGAGCTGTCGTGTTCGGGAAAATAGTTTTCCCGGAAGAACTCATTTCAGTATCTCGGTACCTGATTCAGAAATTGAAATCGTCGAAATCTGCATCATGACCTCATATCTGTTCGTTTTAAGTGACCATTAATTGAAAACCCCCTCCTCGTACTTGTTTTCGTAAACTGTTATGGCTGCTGTTGTTGTGGTCGATTGCGTGTGTGAATGTCATCACGAGAATGCTGAGGTTATTTTTGATGTACTTTTTCATTTTTGTCATTTGTTTTTTTATTTCACTTCCAGTTGTCCATTTTTTATTTGTAGGAAATGGAGTATATTGGGATTTTCAAGGCGATGTTTGAGGATCGCGAATTTCGCACTTTCTTACACTTTCAGGAGTGTTTCCAGAGATACATGGACGAGGTTGGCCTTATTTATCTTCCTAGGTTGAAAACTGCCCTGAAGTACGACAAGGTGAGATGACATGGATTCCTGAAATCCGCGCAAATTTATTATAGTTGTACGAAATACAAAAGGCGCAGGATTGTATGCAGGGATGTGCGACGTGTCTAGTGGGTTAACTGTTGCTAGTTTTGACGAATCAGTTCTTGCGACACATGTTGCGGACCACGATTTCATGTGGTACAACGAGATGCGTGTCTGGTTGTGGTCTCTTTCGAGTTGGAGCACAACCACCCTCTCAATCGTCTGCCATATGAGTCCCATCCTAGGGATCGTGGACCTACCGTCGGTGAATTGAACGAATGCAGGAGTCTGTTCCAGTACAGTACACCAACTGCTGACATTAAGCAGTCTGTGACAGATGCTTACGGGAAGTTTATCACAACCGCTGATGTTGGAAACATCCGCCGTAAATTAAAACCTGCAATGTCAAGTGAGTTTGTTACGTGAGGTTGGTCACTGTATATTAGAGAACCTTGATTAGATGCTTTCTGTGATTAGTGCTATAGGTGTGGTGCGCACTCTGAGGGATGAAGGCAACCGAAATACGCATATCTGCTTCGCCCAGCGAGTGTAGATTGAACTATTTCCCACATATTGTGAATGTGGGTGCAACTCACAGGACAAGCGGACACAAGTATGTCATTGTATATTTCTTCATACTTTCGAAGTTGGAAGTTATATCAGTTCCTAGTGACAGACGGTATGGGACACGGCCGACCCGTAATGTACGGGTACGTTCGTAGTGAGAAGTATGCTTCACTACGTAGACTGTTCGAAAATTTTCAGGAAACGGTGGGCGAGCAGGTTGCGGTGTAAACATTTGTCATGGATAAGATGGCTGAGCAGATGAGGGCAGTCCATGTAGCGTTCGGCTGCGACATCATACCCTGAGATTCACCCAAAAAGTTTACGATTTTGATTTCCATTTACGCGTCATAATTTGCAGACACTTGTAGCGGACTGATCAATTAACTAATAAAAATGACCAAAAATATGATAGTTTCACGGAAAAATTATAACGGTAACGAATAAGATCCAAGGTAGACGTACGGATTAAACAGAAAACGTATCGGTAAAAACAGGAACGACTCACTGATATGTCAAGGTCCGTTAGGTGGAATAGAACACCACAAGAAAAAAGGCAGCGCCAGAGATCAGATCTGTAAGACGACCGAAAGATGATTCCACAAACGACGAGATACGATAAAATTTGAGCGTCGATAGATCAGCTAATACGCGGTGCTAAAATATCCCACCGTCCAACCACCCAATATTCACACGAATGAAGAAGACGGAGATGACGCGCGGTACCTACCGTTTATTAGTGTGGAAAGATGCAATTCAAAAAATTTATTCCTGATGATTTCCAACAAGCGTATGACTAAAGGTAACAAAACGATATATACCAAAATGTATAAGCGTGAATTATGAAATATAACTGACTTGTTGACACTACACACTCAATTCTGACAGACATTTCTTGTTTATCTTCTGATTGGCCCATTTTAGTTTTAGCGCGTGAATTTCGATTGTGAATCTTCGAGGCAATCAAAACTTGCAAATAGACAGGACTGCAATATTACCTTTGGTTGGGGAATGAAAACCTTCTTGACTGAAGATCAAGGTCTTTTTCGTTCTGGACTTTCGGGTGCCGTTACTTTACATGTCACGTGTTTTGCGATTCGTATATCCTGTATTCGCCAGCTAGCCAATTATAGTTTCCGTTGGCCACGCATGCCATAAAAATCCTAGGTATGCAAACTTGAACAAACGTTTGATGTGTTGCCTGTTTCTTGTTATTGTCAACCGCATTTTGTCATGTTCATCTACACACGCGCTTTCAGATTAGATCAAGCTGTAAATTTCTGACTTTATTAATGACCAATGCAGAGATCAGATGTGTGTTTCCTGCCCCTGGACCGGTGTGCGTGGTTATTCAAACGATTTTAACATTCATTTTGATACCATCAAAGAGGATAATCGGGTGGCAGTCTGCTAGGAAACGTTGGCTTTCGTGCTCCTACGGCCTGTATGTATTTCTGCTTTAGAAGGTCTTCTACAAAGCCAGTACCGTTTTATTCAATCGTACAACCAATTGTAAGCAACGACTGCACACCCGTGTCCTAACGACTCATCATTTCTTCAGTTCTTTATGGACGTTCCTCTTGTTCTTTTCCAGATACTGTCTAATGCACTCGGCTTCAAATAAGTGAGGTTCAACACAATTTTCCCTTAGAATACATTTCATTGCCGTTCAGTGAGTAGTAGACTATCGCGGAGCTAGTTCCTTGCTCCATGGTGGATACGGCTGAAGTTTTCCCAGTCTTTTGCTAGTGCGAATCAAAAGTCGTAATGAGAAAACGGTGAGTCTGCGAACGAACCTCATCTACTGATTTACTCATCATATGTGACATTCATTTGGACTTACTCTTTACTCACTGCCTACTCCTCCTCTTTGTGAGTAGTATGCCTTAGGACATAATTGTGCCCATGTGAAGATTGCTTTGGCCGCCATCTTGAATTTGGACATTTTCTGCTTATGCTCGACCACTGACTGTCGAAAACTCTCTCGGGACGTACCATTTCGAGCGTATGTGACATTTCATATCGATTCCATATGTCTACTCTTATGTATGTACTGATATCCATGTATTTTCTATGATGGAAACATTACCGAGCTGTTTGCGGTCGTTATCAGTTTGAATTGACCTCGAGGTGTTAAGTTCTAGTGGTACCAAGCTGACCTCTGAAGTGAAACGTAAATCAGATTCTATATCATACAACATGCAAACCTGAATACAAGCAGAGGTACTAGGAAGTTGGACCTGAGAGAACCATTAACACAACAGCACCTAGGGCGCCAAAGAGCATAAATGTCAACAGGAAATCCAATCGACCCTCAGAATTCAAACAAGCGTCAGACTGGTGATGTGACGTTCCTGACGGAAATGGCTGAAACTTTGGTATTCTATGGAATGTAACCAAAGTGTTGAAGACGACGTGGAATTATTTAGCTGCTACGAGTAAAGCTGCGATACCCACGCCAACACACTAACACATAAAACACACCGACTCTCCCCAGAGTCGTTTCGGAGTAGGCCAGAGTTGATTCCCAGTTGACCGAAGTAGCATCCGAGTAGGTCAGTCGCGCTGGTGGCACCTTTCCTACATTCCTGGTTATTAGTCCCAACCACTAAAGCAATTCGAATCTTACGTAATCCAACGCTTGCGGACTGCTGACATTATTCCATAGGTTTCACCAACTTCTCTTACAATCGATTTTTCTTAGCGGACGTTCATGTTTGGCAGGAACTGACAAACTAATGTAACAGGATCATTTTTGTCATGAAACGTATTTCGAATGACTTCAAATGACTTTACGCAGATCAGTAGAAAGGTGGACGAGGGGCTTCTCGAATAACTCCAAATTGACCCTTAGACAGACATATCACCAGGAGATTTATTTATGTGGCCGCTGAACACGCAGAAATCAACAGCAAAACGATAGGTAGTGCGATAAAACAAAGTATCTGTACATTTAAGACTAGAAATTGATATATTAAAGTCCAGATAGTACCAGAAAGCAGCAATAGTTCTCATGTAAGTTGGACATATTTTTAAATTCAGTATTCTGCACACGACAGGCGAACTGAACACAAATAAGTCTGACAAACAATAGTCACAAAAAGAGGAAACAAGAGGGCATGAAATGAAATAACAATTAAAAAACACAAGAGGATTAACGCTAAAATTCTATAAAAAACACTTTTTGAGATGAGATGTGTTGACGTGAAAACATAAAACGAACCAACGAGAATTGTAACAGATATAGTTTCACTGCGTCATCCCGATAGATGTACACGCAGTTGTGGCAGTAGTCTCAGGATAAATCAGACCTCATTTTGACGCAATTCCTTTCGGTTATCCAAGGCTACCAGGTCAACCTGCAAGACTGGAGAAATATCGCACGAAGTTAGTGATACTTGTATATGATGGGTTGACTTCAACTAACTTCAACCATGAATCAACAATACCCCATACTTGTTCATATTTCCCTCTGGATTCCTCCTCCAGGCTTTTCCTTGCATCTTCCAGTTCCGGATTGCTCTTTTAATTAAATGGCCTTCGCAAGTTTATAGATTCTCACCACTTTGCGGCTTGCTTCTGAGTATCGGCGTTTGGATCTTCCGCCGTCTCTGTATTTGGCTCTTTGGAACCACCTCATGAAGAAATCTTTCACCCTTCCCTCACCTTCTTCGGAACAGCTTCGGTCAGATAAAAATGTACAGATATTCTAGGCGGAGGTGCGCCTTGTGAAACATCGCTCTTGAACTAAGTAGCTGCGAATTGGGGCATCACAAATCACCGAATGTTCACAGGAAAGGCTAAATGAAGGTCATTTAGCGTCACGCCAGCACTGCTTACTTCCATTATTTCGGATATAAACGGCTGCAGATTATTATCAACGCGGTTACGGCGTCCACGACCGCAACACGAGCGTATGACGAATGGAGTGCCTTTGAAAGGATGCACAGTGCGACCGAATATTGGCCATAACTCCGTACTGGGATAGTCAGACAACAGTACCCCATCTGTATTGACTTGCATTGTGATATGGTCAACGGTAGTGAAACGCTGACGGTGGTGAACGCTCCACATATACGTCGGCATCCGTATACGTACATAACATCCACTAGTAAGCATTGTTTTATGTACAGTCCGTGGAGTTCTGCGCAATGTGCGCGGATCATGCGGTAAATTAGGAGCGAAGAGTTTCAATAAAGCCAAAAGTAATTGCAATCATTGGGTATAATCGATTTGGGGTTATAGTGAGAACAACCGGATGGCACCTGAAATACCAGATATTGCGGGTGACTGACTGTCTGCGACAGAAATAATTGTTTAAAGGAAACAGTTACCACTATGGGAGGCATTTTCCTTTTATGCACTCGATCCAGTAACAGATGTCGCGCTAGGAGCAGCAGCTGCGACATGCGAACCACTTGTTGTGGGTTCATGCTGTAGTTCCGCATTGCAGCATAGAAAAGTTACCGCATATCTAACTTGCAAGCTCCACTAACGTTGTAGGTTATATTGGGTCCTCGTTCACCCAGCATGATGCATATCTTCCGCCCAGCACGCGTAACCTATTTCTTTTACGTTTTTATACGTCTGTTAATAGTCCATGTAATACACCATAGTTTCACCGCATTCATTTATATTATGGACTTTAATGAAGGCAGCTCATGTTGATTACGTATTACAATTGTAAATGAGAAACTGTTAATAAGCCTGGAATAACGAAGCCGGAAACATGAAATAAATCTAACACATTCACAAAGTTTTCCAAAAAACTGTCAGTGATGACAGACCGCAGACGATACAACACATCCGCACTCACCACGTACGAAATAAACGGAACTGAGAACGCGCGTTTGCCGGAAGCACCGATCAAAAGAGGATGTATAAAATGGCTTTGGTCAGGAACGCTCACAGATGAAACGTTGTGAATATGACAATATGTCATAGAAATGTTTTTGCATGCGTTCAGCTACGAGATTGAGTGTGGTAATTGACAGTTATGATTCTCATCCTATTCCCTCATTGGCCAGTTTTTGGTCAACGCGTCGGAGTCGGCCATGTATTTGCTGGGAGATCTGACGTTAGTGTTTTGTAATAAATGTACGTTCGCAAAGTAATGTGAACAGGTGCTATGGTACCAGTAAGACAGCTCCCACCTCGTGAGGAGCCCAGGATTTTGGAGTTGTCGAAGGTGACCCCACTAAAAGTTCACTAAAAGTTCATCTACTTGGTTGCTGCCATTCGTCCCAGAATAGGCAAGAGCCAACTGCTCACCATACTTCCAAACATTGTTAGAAATATACGATTTATTTTCAAAGTCTACCATCCTCTTCTGATTCAATGCTTGTTGCGACTACATTGTGATTACTGTCCAGTAAACACATTCTAATTTGTTAGTGGATCGGGATCGAACGGATAACAACTAGCTCACTGAACTCGCGAACTATGTGGCTGTTTCCTCAAATTCCCTAGAAGCTATGAAGCGTCAACGATATCTAGTTGTTGACAAAACCTACTGTAGTTTTCGTATAGTGTATATTATACATACGCACTTTGGGTCTCTATGATGGTTCCAGAAATACAGAAATGAAGTAATCAACTTAGCTCAACCCCAGAGTTAGCTTCAAAGCAGTAGTAATAACAACCGAACTAAGCAAAGCACGTAATTTATCTCTCGAAGGCAATTGTACAGCTTATTATCAACAATGTAATAAAACAACAGTAACGGGAAACAGGTCTAGTGACATTCATTATACCTTCCACCGTTTAATTGAGAGTCAGGATTGTTATAGTTTCTACGTTGTTTATTTCTTAAGCGTTCCAACAGTCGCAACCGTGGTGGTTCGTTCTCAACAGCAGCCTCAACCTGAGGACTTGAATCATGAATAAACTCAGAAACACTGGTATTAGTAATAAGCACTACAAGGGCAGAAACAGGTAAATTATAGACAAGTTGATCGACGTGTCTACGATGGATAGACCCATCATCTAAATCGATTATGCGACACATTCGATTACCCGGGTTATTGAACACAATTCCTCGAGATGATCGGAGGTCATTGCCAAGATGGTACGAAACTTCAACTGATTCCAAACTAAGCATGTTGGTTCGGGGAACACAGTTTTTAAACAGCTTAGCCGGACTGCTCCCAGTTGTTGAGTGGTTAGAACTTCGACGCTGCATCAAGAAATTGTCCATGTCATTCTCCAGTTCTTCAAAGTTAGACGGGTTGACAGACTTGATCGCACTCTTCAGAATAGGCACAAAATTCTAAGCAGAACGGTTGGATTAGGGATGTCTCGGTGAAGTGAGCGGATGTCTACATTCAACTTTTTCCAGTCAGCCTTCAAACTTCTGCGCAGTGAAATGAGTGTTATCGTCAGTGAGCAAGAAACATGGCACTCCTTTCCGACCGAACGTTTGTCGCCATGCAGTAAGAGTGAAGCCCACACTTGCTGACGACGTAAAATAAATTTCCGGTCAATGGGTGCAGAACTCAGTATTACCGAAGATCGGCAATGTTGTTGGATTATGAATAAAGGATAATCAATGCAAGAAATTTGTCCACCAATGGACCATAATAGTCAAGATGAATTCGTTGCCAGGCTTCACCAATCACTGGCCAAAGTGTCCGTTTTGATGGTCGCAGTTGCGCTTTGTGTACATACTGAGCACAACCTTTGGGGATGTTGCATAAAGCAGCATTGAATTCTGACCACCAGCACGTCAGACGAGCCAGTGACTTTATCCTTTCAATTATCAAATGACGGGAGTGTAAGTCATCTAGTACCGCGGATAGTAATGTGGGAGGAATAATAATTCTATCACCAGGACAATAAACCATCGGGAATCACAGAGAGTTTATCTCGATGTTTGTAAAATTCAGGAAATCTTCGCCGGACACCGCAGTTCTAACCACAAAGTAATGAAGTAGAAATTGCACGGTAGTATTTTCGAGTGTCACGAATCAAATCAGAACGAGAAACTGGAAGTGGCTGAGTCAATAAACAATCTGAGTCACCACCTTCTCCACAGTAAGCATATCGAGATAAATAGTTAGCATGGGGAATGGATTTTGCACTACGGTGCTGAATGTCATAGGAATACGCAGCCAAAGCAACACTCCATCGCTGAACCATTGCCGCAGAAGACTTGGCAAAGGATTTTTTAGGATTATAAATGAATTTCAGAGCTTCGTGATCGGTGACTATGGCGAAATGAGCACCGAACAAGTATTTGTGAAGTCTGATGATGTGCATATCATCGCCGTTGGAGTTAACAGACAGTAACTGTGTCTCCATTTCGAAACGATCGGGCAACTTGATCAATACTCACAAGCGAAAGTGGTTGAGTGTTCACATATGATAATTCGGTCGTGCCTAACGTGAGGTCAATGGCGCAGTGGTTAACACGGTTGCCTCATGAACAGCGTGTCCGTGGTTCAAGTCCCGGCATTGGCGATGAAATGCACTGCTGACGAGCTCTAATGAGAGCGAAATTCGAGTCTAGTGCTTCTGCTTTTCGAAAGGGGCCGACTGGAAAGTCTATGGGGATGCGACAGCTGTGATCAATTGTGGGTGATGTTCAACTTGGAACTCAAAGACTAATTAATTCGATTAAACGAACATTCAACGCAGCCGAACTTTGTGTACTAGCTCGAACCCGAATGCAGGCCTGTGCCTTCAATCAAAGGAGATCAGCCTGTCGATGACACCTCACACTCTTTCTACCAGTTTACATGTAACTGCAAATAAAGTCACATAGATAGAACCGAGAGGTGTTTGATTTCCAGAGTGAAGGAACATTTGCCTAAATGGGTGCAGAACTCAGTATTATCGAAGATCGGCAATGTTGTTGGAACACGCAAACAACCAGCGTCAGCAATCGCAAGACACATCTTGATTACTGGTGACGTCATCGATCCGGCTTGTGCATTCAGAATCTTATTACGTCATCCCAGTTCAAGATTCTTGCGGCTTGCTGAGGCTGTCGCAATCAATCGATTGAAGCCGGCCCTGTGTGTTCAGAAACAATTGTTCGTGAACTTGACCCTGCCCTGGACTTAGTGACCTTTACTAACTCATCATTCGACTGTCCATTCCACCCAACCCTAACTGTTCGATATAAATAACCTTTTCATGTTATTGTACATTTGGCACTGAGAGTCAATACGAAATGCTTGCATCTACCAGTTTCCGTGTTCTAACGGTGATGTTCAGAACTGAATTTGTCGTCGTCACAATTGGAGTGTGTAAAAGAAGACCTTGAACTGTGGTAAACGGATTGAATTTGACCAATTTCACCACATTTGTGACAATTAGAATTGCGAAATTTACAAGTCAGTGGAGACTGTGCGCTACCACATGACTTACGATTGTTCCACTGTCAGGTGGCATTTGATTCAGGTGCATGGTGATTATTATCAGTTGTACTTTGAATATTTACTTCTTCGGACCGTCGCCTTTGTTGACCTTCTGCTCATCTCACGTTTTAGTGTATAAAATCATAGGTTCATTTCCTACAGCAGCTTTGACGTCCTGATGCTTCTTGCGTAATGTTCTAACTTACTGGAATGTGGAAGTCGGAAGCATTAAAAGCTTCTGTTGTAGATTACGCATATTTGTTCCAGCAATCAATCAGTCACGAAGTTGGGGTTGTAATTGGTCTTCGAAATTTTACCAAGTTGCTTGAGTGTGGATTTCGGGAATAAAATGTATGATATCCTGATTTTCTTTCCTTATGAGCGTATGAAATTTGGATCGTTCAGCTGCTTCAAAATTTACAGGTTGGACATGTGAAAGCGACAGTTTCTTCAAAGATTCGTAGGAAAGAGAAATTGGTGAATCGGGATGTGACAAATTTTCAATAAGCTGTACGCATCTTTACCAATTGCCGTGAGAAAGTGAGCAACTTTGTTTTAAGTCTTCAGCTCTTTGGCCGTAAGACACTATATTCCAACGCGTTCTTAATAGTCTTCGATTTCTTTCGATGGAGTATGAATACTCGCAATTTCAAATGAACAGGAATCCATCGTAAAACGTTACAGAAGTCTGCGTCGTCAATTGTGATGGTTCTAGAAATACAGAAATGAAGCAGTCAACTTAGCACAACCCCAGAGCCAGTTTGGATGCAGTAGTAACACCCGAACTAAACAAATCAGGTATTTATCTCTCGAAGGCAATTGCACAGCATTTTATCAACAATGTAATAAAACAACAGTAATGAGAAGTAGGTTTGGTAACATTCAACAGTTTCCTATTCGTTTGTGATTTGATTTCGCGTTTGATTTTGGTTGCTTGTATCCAGGTCTGCTTGATTTAGTGCATATACGCACCGAATATATTCGAACGTGTTTCATCTCTCGTTATGTGAAAAAATAGACACAGTTAGGAAGTACTTTGGGAAAAATATGGTCTATTACATTAAAGACACCACATGTGTATAAATTATACACACAGCATATACAACCTATCGGACATTAGTTTAGAGTCATTGGGCAAGTTTTGTTAGACCTACCGTTTGAGAAATTTGATGAGATGGTAAATTACTGGTTTTGAGTATGTTTCGACAGTCTTTGTGAGGAATCGTTGCAAGAAAGTATCACAAGATAACTGCTAAGGAAACAATGGGCTGTATGTTTCCAACTCAATAGGAAAAGCGATGGGCACTAGATTTAAGTCTACTCTGAAATGAATGAAGATAAAAAGGGTTCATATAGAAAATGCAGTCAGAGATACAGGGGACTGTCGAGAGCATGACCGTCAACAACCAGTTTCTTTTTCAGGAGAACAGTACCGTTGGTTTTAGACAAATGTTTATGCTAAGATTGCCGAAATTAGTGAGCTGGGAAACAGCTGAATGGAGCACTGCTCAGAACTGCATACAATCTTTTGTGTGCAGTGCACCATACACATTACTGAAATGGTATTAAGTTTGGATCAGCGATTAGTAAGAAGCCAACAGGTAAACATATGCGGAAAAACAAACTAGCAGAAAAATATCGCTTATTCACCTGGATCCATAATGCGTTTATATTTTTACGGACCGTTACACCAAGCTCTTTCTCACAATGGACATTTCCGCACAACGACAATTTCGTCAAACTCCGGGGTTGCTAACTATTTTGACGGAACTAGGTATGTGTGGTTTATTACGTTGTTCATAAAGATGGGTCTACAATGTACTCAGAAACAGTAATTGTTATACCGAACTTTTGTAGATGGATCAGGGACATCAAAGTCAATGACTGCAAATGAGTAAGAAAGCTTAACAAACCTTTAGCTTTGGTAGTTTTATGGTGTAGCAATTTCTTAGCGTTGCAGACGATGATCAGGTATTTCCCTTGGGGTCAGGGATTGTTCTAAAGTTGTGGTGGAGAACGGGATTTCTCATCAGTAGTAGCTAGTGTGGTCAGTGATAGATTGGCTGGTGAAAACAGAGTCCCTTATCAGGATGTCTCAGAAATCGTCGTGACATCTCACTTGTCGATCACACGTTCCGAAGGGCCAGTTACAACTTGTTTTCGTTTCTTCTATCGTGTTGAATTTAAAAAAATTCAACCTTTCAGTATGGACTGTGTAGGCTATCGCAAAGTAAATAGCCCAGGTAGAAAATATCGGCTGCTTCTCACTCGAGTCCTGTTAAGGACCGCTGAGTGCATTCGTTTGGGGTAAGATAAATCAATCCAATCCGTTTCCTGAGGTAGAAAGAATCAGTTTTTACCTGACTATCTGCTTTGAAAGTTTTCGTACTATCGGGAATTTTGGTATATTTGCAACAGAGGGCTGGACTACCGGTCGGACGATTCTCTAAGTAGACACACACACACACACACACAGTGCTTACCTAATATCTCGTAGCCTATATGATAGAAATTCAGCTGAGCTGTGGGCGTGAGGAGACGAATTTACTAACCTGTGCCCAACTGCTCTTGTTTTTTAGCGTGCCGTGCTACTCATTATCCCGAATATGTGCATCGAAAGATAGCCTTAACAACACTGCTCTCATGATTACTGTCACGGATTCCACTTTGAAGGTGTGTCCCTATTTGAATGAGAATTCATGGAAATTGTTCATATGGGGTTTTGCAAAAATTTCACCTTATCATTGTGTAACTTTTTTTGAAGTATATTCCTTGTGTTATTTGAAACCTTAGGCGAACTAACGTTCTTTCATGTAAGACAAAAGATTCTCAAACAGTTCAACTGGTATATCTTTCTCGAACTTTCACGTTACACTAGACCTTCAATAGATTGACATGAGAGGCTCATGCTCAGTATGTCCACAATAACTGAGCTGTCTCACCGTTTACTGAGAGATATAGGAGACAGATATGAAAAACAATATTTATTAATCGGATTTACCCGTTCGTAGTGAACAGGTGATTGGCGTAACCGTCATCTGTTAACTTGGCATCACGACTTTCGTGAAAAGCATTGGAACGATGAAATAAGGAAACATGGAAATTAAAGAACGCGAGTGAGTGTTGAAACAAACCATACATTTTCAGCAGTGTTTGGATATATGAGAAATATTAGAACTAGTTATACCTCAGTATGGGACCAACAACAGCATTCAAGAGTAGAAAAGAGAAAGCTGTCGATATGCTAGCGTGTGCCCGTCGGCTCTCAAGAACGATCGGGACAAAAAATACGTAGAACTTTCGAACACCTTAGACAACACTGGAAAAGGTGCTAGCAGAACGGTCCTGATCATTGGAAGGATAGATTAACTTTTGAGAAAGTGCGAGCATCGGTTGCGTGTATATACCTGTTCCGGTGAGAAAAGTGGTAACCAGATCATACCTGTCCTCATTTGGCACATGCACGTAGAAGAATGCGTACTCCAGGAAAGGCCAAAGCGATCACTGGTTACCGTAGCGCTTTCGGTTCACTTACTCTGCGACCCGTGCTTCACACAGAAGATGCACAACTTCGACTTAAATATCGACACAAAATATGCAGGAACTACCGTAGAAAATATGCACCATACCTCTTACGGTTGTTATCAACGCATGGATGCTAACTTCGCAGCTGACAAGCCTAGAGAAAAATGGATGGATCGAAGTTTCATATTCGTTAAAGTTACTTGTTATTACGTGGAAATGATCATCACTCAAAAGGGAACTAGCGATGTTCGCACATGGAAAATCAGTCGTGGTTCATGTGAAGTCAGTAGGTTAATTTGCAACGTGTTCGGGTAATCAATACACAGTGATATTAGCAACAGTAATTTGCCCTAATTTGTACAGACCTCTAGCATAGGCCTCATTTCAACGCGGGTCATATAAAAATGTCTGATTATCATGTGAAAGCTAGAATTAACCGCAAACGGTGTTTGACGTTAAACAATTAATATCCAAGTGTGTTAATTCAAGCACAACTGTCGCTCACCTGGCATTTTGAGGGGAAAAAGCAGACTGGAACATTTCAAGATTGATGTGCGTAAGATCTATCAAATCGCAATAGCGTCTCAAGTTATTCATCCCCGATCCTTTTCATTACAGCGTTGCATGCACAATGCAATAAACAATGAACGCATGTAAGAATGTCTAAAGCTTGACAGCAAGATGTGAACGAACCGATATTAAAGTTCTTTGTACTTAAAACGAACACGAATAGGCTGGTTTCTGCAAAAATTCATATAAAGTCGCGGAACAGTAACAGGATATCTGAAAATAAACTTCGTGTAGAATTTGAGAAATGGACGTGGATTATTTAAGGAGTTAAGTTTAACATTTGTTGAAACAATGTGGATTGATAGTCAACGGCGAGTTAGACGATTATTAGGCACAGGCAATAGACCGAGTACAGCTACATCCGATATATTGTTACACGGAGAACTAAACTGTAATAGATTCAAGCTTGTTTTATCTCACCAGACAGTGCTGACTGGCTCACGGCTTCCGTGAGCCCTGGAGAGACTAATTACCAGTGCTAACTGGTCACGAAATAGTGTTCATCAACAAGTCTAAATTGTCGCCCATTTTGATAGTCATTTCATAACAACGAGCTTCCGTCAAATCTGTAGGCGTTTACGTCACCACCAGAAGGTTACGTGGCTCACTAGCTAAAAGCAATAACCGTTCAGTGATCAGAAAGATGTACGGAAAAGATAAGCCGATAGCACATTATGGTGCGGATTAATACAAAATGTTTGTCAATGACGCCAGCTAAACATTATGTTCATGAGGTGTACAAAAGATGAAGTATCTAATTGTAGATACTCGCAAGCGTAAGAGCAGGAGAAGCAAAATTGTTGTACTTGCTAGTACTGCTCGAAAATGTAAAGTGACGTTTTCTCTTCAAATACATTGACCATATGTCAATGACTTCAATAGTGACTTGATTATGAAATTAATTACATGATGTTAGAAACAGTGATGGTAAGTAGTGGTGGATGTCGTTTATGTTATTTGAACCCCACTGACAACTGATCACAGATTTCGCACGTAGCGACTTGACAGTCGCATTCATTTGTACTTGTTTGATGATTTTGGTTGTTTGCCTACTTTTGTTTCAATCAGTGTATCTATTTCATAATATCCATCCAGGGCTAAAAATCACAGCTCGTTCCGTGCATCGCTAGCTCGATGTGTATTTTGTACATCATTTTGTAGGGGGTCAACGCGCTGAGTTTTTCTTTTCATTGTGTGTCGGGTTTTGACAGTGAGTACTGACTGGATAGCATTCTGTTGAACCATTTCCAACACGCATTCCTATAGACGTTTCAATCAGCCTGTTTCGAGCAGAGACACTGGGTTCCAGTTTCGATCTAGTCAGAACTTGTCATTGGTGCATGTCGTCGTCACTGGCAGGTTTTAACCTTCCTTCGCGCTTTCATTATGCGACCTTTTTGTCCTCACACTACACATGACTGAATTGTCATCGTCATACGGTCGGCCACATATGCTTGTGTGTGTTGTTGAGATTAGTTGATCGTCTTGAAAAGTAGCGTAGTAACTATCCTGTTAAGTTCGATCGATGACCCCTTATTTAGCCACATACTGATGACTATTTTAATAACTAATACGTAATGAGAGTCTTGGTTGGCATAAAGTTCGCAAAGTTGTGCCACCGAGTTTACATTCTGGGTAAAAGAAAACTGCAATGTTTTGGTCAACGCATAACAGGTTAAGCAAGGAAAACACACATCAACGGTTTGTGTGTATATCTAATGTTCAGTCTTACGATCCTCAGTTTTCTGTGCAGCCATGGTTGATACTTGGGACGATTGGTTTAAGGTGAATAATCTGTTTTGCAGGTTGTATTATAGCCAGAAGGAACACGATACCCTTGTGCACGAGGGTATCGTGTTCTTTGTACAGCCGTGGCTGTACAGGGTGGATGGGCGAACCAGAAAAGAAAAGTTAGGACTCAAATACATTACTCTCATTCCTTTTATCTGTAACTGTGTGGCTACCGTGACAACAAAACAAGTTATCAATCAAAAGTAAAATTAACAGACGGACCTACACGGATCGTGAGTGACAATTGCTGCTAAACTCACCACAACCAATAACTCCCAAACACACATTCGGCTGATTTATAAAGCTTTACGATATATCACAGTTCTGTGAATGTTCGGCTTTTAGTAAATTGGTAAATGGTGGTGCAACACTGTAATCATCATCTGTGTTGGATGGATGTCCTGCTGTTGAACTGGCATTGTCTCATGCACGCTAAGTTCCTGTTCACAACGAATGTGTTAGTGCATCTCAGAGCTACTATGATCAACCACATTGCCCCTAAGTTCCAGTGGTATTTCTCTTTTACTGGTGTGACTGGCTGCTCAATATCAGATCAATTTATGTATATCATAAGTGGTGCATAACATAAGGCTTCGTTTTGTACCTGAGTATAGGGGCGATCTAATAGGTTTCAATACCCTCTTGGAAGTCTTGCTTTTGGCGTCAACCTAATCACAATTTCCCAATTGATAAGAGTATGTAAACTAAATTCGTATAATAAAAGAAATAATTTCATCATAGGCCCAACTTAAATGGCGTCTACCAATAAACGGTGAGAACGGGTGCGAAACCTCAAAATTCAACTATAGTAGTGTGAAAGGTTGAATGAGGCTACGCTGGCGCCCAGTACAAAATAAGTGATTGAGAATCGCGATGTGCAGTTGGTATTTGGTAAGCTTATGAAACACCGTAACCACCAAACTGTGTGTTGTCAAACACTCTCGGTGTCCGAACTTCACGTTTCAGCGGTGTTATAGTCACAGTAGCCCATATGAAACATTCCATAGAAGTTAGTATTCCTCTTGCAGTTAGCTCAGACAGTGTATTTCGGATAGGTTGGACGAGACCAGATAAACTAGGGCGATTCTTGAAAAGACAAACTAATGATGGTATATTGCATGATCTTTGTTCGAATTGATTTCGATGCATCTTATCACGTAAATATTGTGCAAATGAAACTCACAAAACAAGCATAAAATCATCACTGACGAAGAGTGTCCTGATCGAGTATTAAAAAACCCACGAATACTACCAAGGTAGTCCTAATTTAATAAAGTCCTTTTTGCACATACGGTGGCTGCTTTACTCGTTTAATAACACTTGCTTCGGCAAAGTGCAGTAAGCGTTTATTCCGCTGTGTGAAGATGACTGGGAATGCCGACGGAATGTCGATATCGTGATTTGTCTCAAGCATGTGACGAACAGTGAGTAGTGCTGGTGATTTGTGTGGATGACCTTTGACCTCATCCACACAATTTCCAACGGGTTGGTTAACGTGGGTGCAGACCCACTTAGGAAAATGCCCTATTACCCTGGCTGACAAATGTCTCTTCGTCAGTGCTATGCAGGTGCAACTGCACCCACGCAAATATGGGCACACGCAGTGCGAGGTGATGGGAAGAGTTGGATGGTCCTCGATGATAAGCGTTTGTATCCTAGTGGTGTCAAAACTGGGAACTACTTTGGCCGTGTGGAAAACTTGTGTAACAGCGGAAACTAACCAACGTTTCAAAAGTAGTCGGGTTTCATCGCCCTTGGAAGGAAGCTGAATGAATGCAGCTTTTGGTTCAGCTAAATGGAGAGGTCGACTGTTGACCTGTGGTTTGCTGAATCGTCTCATAAACCACTGTGGGTTACCGTTTGTTTTTGACGTATAGCCGATTACATCATCTGTACACATTTCCCCATCTCGGTCGAATAAAGTCCTTAATAAACCCCGTTTGTGCTGAACAGGGGCAAAACTACCGTAACGCAAGTACTACCCTGTCCAAGTAGATTTCCGGTAGACCGAACGTCTTACGGTGCCTTCAGCTCTGCGATTCTTCATAAAAATGAACGTACTTGATACATTAAGGTTAACTGGAATATTTCACATACCAACAGGGGCGTCTGTGAATGGCATAATCGGTTCACGGGCCCTGGACCAAGACGATTCCACGGAAAATGCAAAAGAGATTTCAGCATCTCCATGTGCTCAAGGCCAATAACAAATGGGTCAGAATCAATGACATAATGAACATCTGTAGGTAGTGGACTGTGTATCGATGAATGAAAGTTCACAAATACCGAAAATGAATAGGGTACACTCAATACCAGCTTTAACATAAATATCCATGTGCGATAACTGGGAATACGTATTAGTAATCAGAAATGTACATAACTCAAACCCAGAGCTAGCTTCTACACAGTAGTAATAACTCAGCACATCCACCAACGGAATTGTAATGTAATCGGTATCTGTACAATGTAATTATTCATGCAGTAAAACAACAATAGCGTACAGTGTTCCGTTATGATTTACAATCATCACACCGTGGATTTCAAATCAATAGTAGGTTCAAGCCTCTTTGTGTAATCAACTGTAATGAAAGACTGGACACAACTGGTGTCAGTATTGAAAGAATGTTTGTGACCACCATTAGTAATAAATGGCAGTGTACGTTCTTCCGACGAACGCTGAGTGAAGCACGTATAACTAACGACACCAAATTTCAGAACCAAATCAAGTAGCTGGAAACGTAGTACACAAACAATATCATCAAACAAACCACAATTCGTTTGCGTTCGTGGGATAAGATAAAATGGTTGGCCGCAAAAGGCCGTCAAGGGTCCAAAAGGGCACGACAGTTGCAAGCACATTCGACCGACAGGCAATGACGAACCGACGAAATGCCATCGGATCGGTCTAATGTGTGTTTAAACAGCATGCCTTTGGACAAACTGTTTAGTCAGCGGCAGTTTTATGGCGACCCATAGGAAGGTCGTATTCACAGGAGTGAGGAGGGTGAGATGGACAGACAACAACGGCTGTATGGGCAGGTGAGTGTGGTTCAGTGACAGAAGAAGGCAGGATGCAGAATTTAATACGTTTAGACGCGGGTTACGAGAATGACAATAATAGGCCTCTAGTTAAATGGGGTCACGAAGAAGAGTGCGACTGGGTCAACTGAAGGGAAGTTTGACCTCTAAAAATGTCCTACAAGCTGTGTTATATGGCTTACAAAGCAAATAGAATCAATATAATTTGCAGTAAGAACAATAGATTGAAGGTCAAGTGAGCAAGTTTGTTTTGTTGTGATCCAGGAACACGGATGACGGAAAAGTGGTTTGTTCTGGAAATCAACACATGAGGTATAAGTCTCAACACTAAAACAGACAAGCGTGTACATTGCATATAACACTAAGCCTAGGATGTCACGGTTGCTGCGGTTGCCATTGCACAGTTCATCTATGAAGAAAACACCACTTAATGCCAAAGTTCACTGCAATGTTTTTGCTTGTATTTGACTCCCATTATTACACTATCCAAATACATGCTCATGCACAGTACTAAATAGTAGTGTGGGCATTATCGTGCGACCGCTCGTCCTCAGTGCACTCTTCCCCCTCAGAGATTGTTCCAGCTGCAGCAAAAGTTGTACCGTCTCTCTTCGTTCCTAGACGATCCGCGCACCGGCCATAATGATGTTGAGACACTTGGTATGCATTCTCTTTTGATCAGGGCGTCATACTATTTGCAAAGCTGGCATCCTTGAACTCGATGTTGATACTTATTCTCAATCAAGTACACTGGGCCACGACTTTTCACAAGTACACGCGGCTCCCTTCATCTTGCCAAGAACTTCCCAGATCCGGGTTCTGTTGCATCCGGAGTCCGACGGTTTCTGTACATTATCGTCGAACCAGATACAAAATGTACATCGACGCGATAACTCTGCAATTGACGGCTCCTTGGCAACCTCTTGTGCACATGTCATGTACTGGTTGGCCACTCTCTGGGCTTCTGATAATTCACGCGTGCTGATTTGTCGGTCTCTCCAGAAACCGATTTCTTGATAAATTGGCCGGTGTAACAAGCGCCCATACATTAACTCGAGCGGCGACATCTTCGTTGTTCCTTTTGGCAAAGAGCGTTGAACCAACAGAATCGGTGATAACGTTTCCTCCCAGCTTCCTCTTTTCGCCGTCTACCACTCCTTGATTATGCAAATGTTACTTTCTGTCAATCTGTTTGGTTGAAGATGGTATGGCATTGTACGAATTTTCTTGATGCCCAAGCGTTCCAGACCGTTTCGAAACTCCTTACTCTCGAAGCAGGGTCTTGATAAGTCAGTGTCTTTCGCGGCATTTCTTGATTCGCAACAATGCACTTCAACACCGCCCTGCATATAGTGCTACCATGCTGACCGTGTATAACGGCTGCATCGATCCATTTTGTGGAACGTTCCTTCACGACTATGATGTACTGATTTCCGGAAGTGGTTACTGCAAAGAGGCCTACCACGTCCACTGAACATAATTCTTCAATTTCACTGACCAGAACTGGTTGAGTCGGACATTTACTTGGGTTGGTAATGTCATTCAGCAGCTGAAGTTGCTGGTATGCCGGCACATAATTGTCAAAATCATCATTCATTCCCGGTCAGTACACCGTTTACTTCAACATTTCGTAGGTTTGATGACATCGTGTATGAATCAGCTGATGAGATTTCTTCACAACTGTCACCCTCGATCATGCCAGTATAAGCAGTATATTCATTCACTCCTGCTGTTGGCGTATTAAAATTTCGGCATTATTCAACCGCAAGTCTGATCAGTGCATTATGAAAGCTTTTACTTCCAGCTGTCCATCGACTTCTAGCAGTCGTTCTGCCGATAGAAGTTGGGCAGTTACCCCTCACGGATCGCTGTATCCATCCTCTGTGCTGCTTGTAACGTTTCAGGATCATCTTCCAGTTCAACACTTCAAACTCCGATCACGTCTTTGAAGATTTCACCCATGTTTTGCGCTCAGGAAGGCAAATCAGGAACATAGTCCTCTTTTCCAGATATATGGCGATCGTGAAGTGATACACCTACAGTCGTAACGCCCAACGAGCCGTCTTTCCTGTGAGAGGGAGGGTGTCCTTCGTTGATTTAATCCACCCCAACCGTTTGTGGTCGGTCTCCACATGGAAGCGTTGACTAAGCAAGAATGGCCTCCATGTTTCCAAGACACACACGATCGCCAAACACTCCTTCTCTGTCATTGAGTAGTTTCCTTCAGCCTGAGTTGGTACCCTACCGGAATATTCCACAACACCCCCTTCCTGATTTGGTACAGCTCCGATTCCTACACCACTCGTATTCGTTGCAACAATGAAGCTCCGTCCAGCCGCTGGCAATTTCAGGGTTAGTTGTTTTCTGATCATCAGTTGTTGGATTTTGACGAATGTCTGTTTGTCTCTTTCTGATCGGTGAAGTCGACGGATCATTTTCAGAATTTCCTATAATAGCTTCCAGAGGTCGTTCAGGTTTGTGACGACTTGACTGTTGAACCGAAGGCGATCAAGAAACTATCGTAACGTTCTTTTCGATGTTGGCATCGGAATAGTCTCGATCGTCAGCAGTTTCTAAGGCAGTGATTGGACCTCGCCCTGACAGAAGTTACGACCGAGTAATATCACTGCTTGCTCAGACATTCGCGACTTTGCATTAGTGATCCGTAGACCTGTATGTTCAGTCTTCTGCATCACAGATGAAAACCATCATATGTTCTGCCTCATAGACGCTGTAGATGACAATGTCGTCTCCATAGACGACAGTATTGTACAATTCGCCCACCACATGTAGCACCAGTCGACTGAACGTGAAAGACTAGCCGACATTTCAAACAGCATAAGTTTGAAGCGATACCGTTTTTCTCCCAACGTAAAAGCTGTTTTATATCGGTCCGATTGCTTGATCGAAACCTGCCAATATCTGGACCGCAAAGCCACCACTGTAAATACCCTGGCATTCTGCAGCTTTTCGAAAATCTCTACCACCACTGGGACGGTTACGACTCTACTAATTGTAATCTAGTTGGGTCATCTGGATTCAACACAAAATCGAACTTTTACTTTGGGTTTCCCCACAAAGATGACGAGAGAAGTAAACGGGCTGTCCATCTCCCTAATGGTTTATTCTTTCAGCCTATCTTTTACCTGACGTTCAATTTCCGGCTGCAGGCGTATTGGAGTTCTTCTGGGACCGAATGGTCGAAATCACTTTGGCTCCATGGGGATTTCATGTTCAGTCCAGTCACAATGGATCTACGGATCCTGATACGTAGTGAACAACTTTCGGAATCTGTGTACCACTTCATCCAACAACCGGTTGTCACCAGTTGACATCGATCTGAGTGCGTTACTTCAGTTTGTCCCAGTTGTGGTTTGCGCTTTCTTACTAGTGGAACCACACCACAATTCGTTACGAGTTTATCATGGTTCAAAGCAATGGTGGCCTCATCACGGTCAAGAAAATCCGTCCCAAGTATAGCCTGACGTTCGTCAGAGATAATGGTGAAATGTTGTTTGGCCATATGACTACCGATTCAGACATCGTATTCTACCATGCCACTAATTGTTAGAATAAATTCACCGAGTGTTCATCATCACCATCATAGACGGCAATACATCGGTGATTCATACTGATGTTTAACTGCTACAAAGCCATGAAGAAAAAAAATAGACCCTGTATAGAAAGAGAGAAGAAAAAAGAAGGGGACGGGAAGGGACGTGACTATTAAAGACGGCTGCGTTTATATTCAAACACACAACATCAAGGTGCCTACACCTTGCAAACAAACAACCAAGCTGTAAGTGAAAGTAAGGCGTCATCAGCAAGACAGCTTTCTTACGGCTTTCCCTGCCCCCGTCACAGACAACTCGGACAAACAACGACAACATTCAAGTCACTGAGCTCGGTTAGCCGCCATCTCACCTAACGTCTCAAGCCACCGACTCTGCGAGTCGGGAGGTCCCCAGCAGGGGAGAAGAACCCGGCCTATATTGACTAACCCCTTCGTGAACGACTTCATTTGTTTGCGTTAGGTCATCATCTGTCTCCTCGCACCTTACGCCAATCGGTCGATGCGTCGGCAAACAGTGCTCGGTGTGGCAAACGATTAGCTGTCATCCCTAATACATGACCTAACCATCTAAGTCTGTGCAAATGTAAGGAATGAACGAAAGAACTCGCTTGACAATCATTGTCAAACTCCTGCTTCCTAACCACTTCGCTGCTTACTCGTTGGTGCCATCCGATACGAGTGATTGAACACAGACTTTAGTGATCATGTACTACCTTGAGCGGCCAGGTTTCGCAGTGGAAAAGTAATACAACCCTCACTGTTGCCTAATATACTCAGCCCTTAAGCTTCAGAGAGATACCCCTCTGTCGCCATAAGTGTCTCAGAGTAGTAAACACCGCCGCAGTCTTGGAGACGCGCACCTCTGTTTCGTTTCATACACCTCTACTGCCGCCGCTGATGCAGCTTCCCAGATACACAAACCGGTCAACAACTTCCATGGTTTCATTTTTTAACATTGAGTCTACGTGATCCCAGCAATACTGTAAAAGCATTTCACATTTTGAGACTACAACGCACACGGTTGTACAATCTTCCCTGACCTTGGCTTAATCAATAAAATTGCGGCTTCAGTGTCAATCAAACAGCATTCCGAGCTACCACTGAGTCGTAATCTAGCCTGCACTGCCGTCTTACTAACCATCCTCATTACCGGATTTCCCCTCCAAAAAAAAACAGTCGGCATAACGTTTAGTTGGATACATCTTTTTATCTTGCCAATCAGACAAACTATTTGTCAGTGTTCCCGTCTTCCACATATGTTGCACATATCGTCAGGTTTTTTCTCCTTCTCCTCTACCTTAAAACCTACCACTTAGTAGGTTAACTTTCCCACTGTACTTCGAAGATGGTCCAATTTACTTGAGTCGCTTGCCTTCAACTCACAGACTGTCAGGGAGTTTTTCGCCAGCAATTGTCGATCTGCATCAGTTAATTCTTCCGATGTCATCGGAAGTGCGATGAATGCAGTTTTGAGCTGATTCTTGACGATTGGTGACATTCCCTCCGAGAAATGACCCATCAGCATGCGTTATTTTGAATCCTGGTCCTACTGCGGCTGGGATTTTGACAACGCTGCCCGCAGTGACATGGTGTAAACTACAGCGTCGCCTCCTGGCAATCGGCGGGGCTGCTATACCCGGCGACCAGTGCCTCCTCCAAGACGTCCCACGTTAACTTCGCAATACCACTTCACGCCGTCTCCAGGACCGATTACGCCTTGCCCTTGAGGAACATCAGCTGGGCAGCCAGCTTCGCCCAGTCAGTCTTGACTCCGATCCCTCAGTAAATAATCATGCAACATGAAACCAGTGTGACCGCCAAGTGGAATTTTCTCAGCGATATGCGCTGCTTTCAGCAAATCATTATCAGTCTGTGTATCCCACATACATAGCACAAGTTTACAACTTCGTTGCATTGTATGAATTACGTAAGCTGTTAGTCGAAAGTGACCGTCTAGAGATGTCTTTAGCTGCAGATGTTCAGCACAAATATGTAAGAAGGCCATGCATACCAAGCTACTATTCAGGGGTGATACGCTGTTTAAACCCTTTCTTAAAGTGTACTCAAGTGTCCTCAATTAAACATCCTGTATAGCAAAAACCCACGGCAATTTCATCTCCACTACAGTTAGTCTGTTCAAGTCAAAAGAACAACTGTTCTCTTCTACGGTTTTCTTCTCTGTACTCTCCAGCGTTCATACATTTGGACCCATTTTCGAGAGCAGTTGTTAGATGCTTGACGAGTCTGTGAACATCAAGTTGCATAACTAAAGTATGGCTGTCGGTAGCAACAGACCAAACTGTCAATACGGTTAGTGTGTTTTGTTACAGAGAAAAATTCATCCAGTCTAAGGAACTGAACTGTCGAGGTCCTAATTCAACTAGTCACAGTGGTGAAGTGAAAATGGACTGTAGACTCTTCCTGTTCAGAGAATGCTCAGCCACTCAGAACACGTGCACAAACTGCTGCAGGCAAAATTGTGGTCGATCAACCCCGGCTAATCAAAAGTGGTGAACAGCTGCTAACTCAGAATTACTTCGAAAACGTAATGATTAAATCACACTGCTTAAAAGCATGTCGGATTTAAGCGATCGAAGTGCTCAAGTTAGAAACGCGGAAAGTAACAAACAAAACGTGACATACCTGTTGTTCAACCGTAACCGTTAATGTAATGCTTTCTTCCTACAAAAAGGTACCGTCCTTTTAACACATTAGGTTTGTCTGGTGTCTTTCATACCATCACCTTTTTTCAACACTAGTCAAATGTGGGACAAGTGAAATTTGCCTGCGTCACCCGAAATGTACCTGAAAAATGTATAGTTTAGATCCTGGAATTATGTTGACCAACCCCACTCCGTAGAACAATTCGAGACCCGTAATTCAAGACTCGTGGTCTGAACTGCTGCTTGATGTTGAAGTGATTGATAACCTGGGCCCATCCTCCACCTATTTACGGCAATAATTGCCGTCTTTTTATATTCTGAAGTGAATGTGACATATTTAGCCTGACGATTACTCACTGTAAATAAGTTTGTTAACCAAACTGAGTTAATCAGGAATACTGTGGAAATTTTCCCACGTGTCCTTCATCGTTTGTTTACGGAGGAGCTACACAACGCATGTTTCCATAAACAAGTTTAAGAGGCCAAGCGTGGTTGCAAACTAAGTGAGGAGTCTCATTTTAGTTCTATCTTCTTTTGTTTTATTAACAACTGCTAGGTTGCTGTGAACTCATTTATTGCAAGTGTATCGAATGATTATAACTCAACCGAAGAATCTGCTATAATTCGTTTGCCACATGAACAATTACGTTATACACAACTCTAACCACTTTACAACTTCGTTGGCTCGCTATCTGCGTCGTTAATACTGCACAGAAACCAGCTGTGAACTACAACTGGATACATTTACGGTTGATATCGCATATTTCAAACTGTTTGAGCTGGCATCGCAGTCAGAAAGTAATTTGTGATGAATTTTTTTTACCTCGGAAAATCGGAATATTTACTCAGCTTTACGAAATATCGAAGACTACTTGAAATGCTTAGAAATTTAGTGTATTACAGGCATCGATGTGACTGATGGCAAGGATGCCTATGCTTTTATTGAAAAATTAGTGTTTTTGATTCCCCTACTTTGCCGCCACATATTTGTTTGAAACCTCTACTGCTTACAGTTCAGTTTGTCATATTTGAAACCACGGAATGCATCTAGTCCCATACATCCCTGAGAAGAGGAAGTGAGAATATTCGTCTAGTTGTACATTTCTTAACCCAAGCGGCTGGATGTAATTTGGCTGATTAACTACGCTTTCATCTACGAGATGAATTCGTTGTTAGAATCGCAACTATTGGTTTTCAACAAAGGTAGTACTGTCAAAAATCCATTGTTTCAATCAACCAGATGCATTTGTGAACAGTTTCAAGATACTGAACAGTGAACAGTTCAGCAGTGAACAAGGAACCACTTATTATATAATGCCAAAATTTCTGTGGAACAAGCTTAACAGAAACAGCGATAGTTTGGAAAGAGGTGTTGGCGAAAGAAAGTAGCAAGTGAACCACGTTGTTTCACGTAGTGCTGTTGCCAGAATTGGAAAGAATGTTGATCATGTAGTCATAATCATTCTGCAGGTAGATACCTATTTTATAATTCCAAGTGCCACGCTCAAGCCGACTGCTGTAGTTCGAAGACATTCTTACGCTATAGTCCTGGCGTGATCGGGATTTGAGGATGAAGATTCTGTAATCACATTTGTTCGATGATGACGACGTCTACGTTTATCTATTAAAGTTACAGAGTACTGTTTCTTGTACACTTCCGATGAATATCACAAAGCACAGGGAAACGTTTAATTGTCTACATTGTGATCAATTTCAAGGCTGAAGTTCATGAAGTTTCATGAACATTTTGACTGAAGTGCTAAGATACCTAGACATGGTTGTTGACAGAATATTTTATTTCACGGTTTCAAAAGCGGTCTTCGGAAAGACTTTTAAGAAAGAAAGGTAGGATCAGTTGGTAATGATACTCAAATTTTTAAACGATGTGAAGTTTAACAAGCAATCGTATTTTGTTTAAAGGTAGTTCACTGAAACCGGTTTATGCTAACCACAGATACTAGATGACTGTGTTGAGCGCAATCCTGTTCCGTAATGACACTTCGGAACTGCCTCCGCGTTGTAAATTATTAACTTCGTCTCATTGTATACTATGCACACGCACGTGACCTATCACATGAACAAATGCCCATTGATTACAATTTTGAAGAAATGCTAGCCTATTGCTTCACGATACTAATGAAGCGCCTTTGATTAAGAGCCATTAAATCCGTACTTATCCGTAGGTAGTTAGCAGAACTGCTACTAATTTGGTCC
>LUCH01000087.1:297346-323390 GCA_013368495.1 Paragonimus heterotremus | reverse complement strand
GTGCTCGGTGTGGCAGACGATTAGCTAACATTCTTAGCACATGGCCAAACTATCCACGCAGGTGCAACTGCGAGGGCTGCATAACAGAACTAGTCTGAAAACCACTACCAAATATCCGATCCATAACCTATTCGTTGTTTATGCGTTGGCGCCAGCCGACACGAACGATCAAACGCAGCTGTCAATGGCCAAATATCTTGAAACAGTTCATGATTCAACCAGGAACCGTCATGTTCCGCTGTCGTGCAATAATACATTCTCACTGACATCTTACATATGCGACCCGCGAGTCTCATATGGATGTCTCTCTGTCGCCAGAGGTGCCCCAGAGCAGCAAATATCACCCTAGCCCTGGAGACACGCGCTTCCATTTCATCCCACATCTTCGTCTTCGCCGCTGCTGCTGCTGTCGCTGATGCGGCCTCCCAACTGCACAACCGGTCAACAACATCCAAAATCTCATTATCCAACATTAGATCCACGTAGTCAAGTCAATCTTGTAGAATCACTTTGCACTTCGTAATTGCAAAGCTCACTGTGGAATGTTTAGTAGTGTGCGAAATGGCGTCTATCATTGTTTGTGCCGTTTGTAAGTGTGTGACTGAAAGCAAACAGTTTTCCACCAGGGTAGGATGTATAAACCAGCGCTTGTGGGTTTCGCAGACCGTCCTCCATTATTTTGAATACGCCATAATTAGACAGAAATGATGAAGGTGGACAGTCTTGATGTAAGCCGCTGCAGGCGCCGAACTTGCTAAACAGTTCATTGTAAACCGTAACATGGGCTAAAGTATGGGAATAGAGCGCCAACGGTGTGTTCATAGCACTTTCGCGTTTATGCGATTCTAAAATTGTAGACTGGTCCACCGAATCAAGCGCACACTTTGTACTCGGGAAACACGGTAATTGTTGGCCGGCCTAGCTGCTTAAAAATCTGGCGAATGGTAAAAATTTGACCAATACATTCCCGCTTTGAACGAAACCCTGCCTGTGCTTCCCAAATGTTTGTCTTCTGATCTATAATTAGTCCATGGACTATAACAGATGCTATAACCCTAGTAACGATGGAGGTCGAGCTAATTCCTCCATGGTTTTCAACAGAGCTTCGGAGTGCTTTCTTGAATGTGGGAACTATCACCTAGTTATCCCAACACGGACGGATGGTCTCCGTCGTCCACACAAGTTGAAACAACTGTGTCGAAGCTTTTGCTAAGGCCTCTTCACCTTCTATGATGAGTGCCGGCACGAGATCACCTGGGTCAGCATCCCTATTACGTTTGAGAGTCCAAATATAATTACGGGCCTCAGTCTCAGCGAGTGGTGCTAAATCTACCAACCGGGATGCTACATTACAGGCTTGTGGCGGCAACACATCAGAGAAAGGAGGCCAGCTACGTTTATTGCCGAAGTGTTCCGCTCAGCGCCCTAACCTTCTCGAATTATTGTAGATAGCAGCCTTACTGACATACGGTCGCTTTGGGACAGTAGCACGGATGGGCATGTGTTCCCCGAAACAGAAGCGGTTTCCATATCCGTGATTTTCTACATTAACCAGGCCTCACGAACAGTGTTTAGGCTACGTTTCGGTTTCCTGCGGATATCTCTCCTAAACTCGTTATGTGAACTATTAGAATGGATGTTGCGTCTGGCTTCTAACAATTCCAGAGTTTTCTTCGAGATCCAATGTTGGTTCAAGCCAAGAACCCTCGTGCCGCATGCTACAGTACTGGTTCACGAATGGCCTGTGAGATGTGGGTCTAGAAGCTATTACTATTTTCGAGACAAGAACTGCTAGGCTTCCATTCCAGGTCATTTTGGTACTTACGTTTTATCGACAGTGCAGCCAGTTTACCTAGAACTAGCCGCTGCTCTTGGTGAGTTGGGTGCTCAGCAAAATCAAGAACAAAGCAGCAACATGTCAATACATGATCTGAATCCGAGTATTTGCCTCAAAAGAAATGACAATCCTCAAAGGAGCCCCACCATCTATAACTAACAGCTATGCGGTCTACTTGAGACCAAGGTTGATTCGAAGAAAGGGGTGTTAAGTTTAACAGTGATGCTTAACTTATCCAAAATTAGTGCTGGACAAAAATAATTTTTGAATGTTGTCTTTGTTTGGCCGAGTCCTCTGTAAAGTGAGTGCATTTACTGACGCGGGGCAGTGAAAGCCGTAAGGAAGTTGTCTTGCTGATGACGCCTTACTTTCACTTACAGCTTGGTTGTTTGTTTGCAAGGTGTAGGCACCTTGATGTTGTGTGTTTGAGTATAGACGTAGCTGTCTTTATTAGTTGAGTCTCTTCCCGTCCCGTTCTTTTTCTTCTCTCTTTCTATACGGGGTTTGTTTTTTCCCTTCGTAGTTGTGTGGAAGTTAAGCATAAGAGTGAACCACTGATATGTTGCTGTCTGTGATGATGATGATGATGTTGATGATGATGATGATGGGGTCAGGAGGGGCCTGAGAGCTAAATGTGATAGGACAATTGAGCAGGGGTCAGCAATAACATGTTTTCGCCTATCCAGCCTGCCGTAAGCAACAGATGGGGTGACCCGGTTCATACTGTGAGACAGCCGATGCGGTATAGAATTTATGGTGTTATGACTATTCACGGTTGTATGTGGGCTGACATACTGGCAGGACGCCCAGATCTAGACAGGAGAACGATTGAGGTTCTCATCCAAAGCGTTTGGCTAGGAAGTCTGTTTCACAAATCAGCGGGAATGTGGCGACACGTTAAAACCGGCAAGTTCTTTCACAAACCCCCAACCTGAGGGAACAAGGGATTTTGGTTTATCAAATCCCTACCTGTTAGCGTGCATGGTGTGAGTCAGTTTGTCGCTGTGATCGTCACACCGTCCAGTTTAGGAGGACATGTAACCGAGATGCATAAGGTATCGCACCGAGTCAAGGTCCACGTCAGTTTGCACCGCACGTGTGAATAATACTTAGGTTTCCCGATCGTCTTGATAAGAAACACTGTCTGCCAACTTAGCTGCAATCGATGACCCTGCGATTATGATGTATTTGTTGAAAAGTTGCAACACGAGCTTGGGCTTCTTTCCAGAAGGAGCTGATTGAATTGTGTTTGTGAAGACGAAAGTGGTGCGCAATTGTTTGTGATGTTAAATTTAAACTAAACAGGTGAAGAAAATACCGTTGGTCAATATGGATGGCTCTCGTAATTTCAACTTGTTGAGAAGTGCTAACCATGGGATCATCGACTAAAGTTAACAGGATAGCTAGTGCGTTTTCTATAACCTAATTGACCTTCAAGTAAAAGTGGCTGAAAACGTACGTGTGATAATCGGATTTTGACTAATGTGAGGTCACAGGTGCAGTGACTAATAGGGTAATCCTACAAATCGTATCCGGCGTTTAAATCTCCAATATACACTACCGGCAAGTTCTAGCAAGTGTGAACCTTGAGTCTAGTTCGTCTATCTTATTGGGACTAACAGGAAGTCTGTAAAATTGCGAAAGCATCGACGATTTATGAATGATGTTCAGTCCATACCACCTTGCATTTCGTCTTTGTTAAAGCTCATCAGTAATCATTCTCCTTCCTACTACCGGGATTAGAATTCCGGCCATGTTTTATTGAGAAAATCATGTACACCAATACATCATAGGTCTCATATTTGGCATGAACGAATTAACATGTGCAAGTGCTCAGCCGCGGTCACTTTTAGTTAGTACTCAAGTACGGTTTCAGTTAGAGCTCACGTTACAACACTACCGTAAATGGTACTTCATATTTTCCAGTCACAGCAAAGACAATCTCGAGTAAATAATCTCTGTAAGAAAGTAGATGAGAGAAAAGTAACTCCAGCCATGCCTTTTACGCAGTAAACAAGTTTTCATATAGCCTACTAGCTTCTCGATGGAAATAGCTATTATACAAGAAACGGATTACACATACTAATTGCTCGTAGATTTCCTCATCACACCGTTTTTTCAAAGTACACTCTGGATTAATAAGAAAGCAAGTTGCGAATAAACGAAAGAAGCTTGCGATTGAGACCCTTGCGAACGAGTAGGTTGTTAATCAATAAAGGACGTCCAGGGTCATCTATTAAATGTCAAATGTTCGAGTCAAACCGTTGAATTGGAAATTTTTCGTTGTTCTCATTATCTTTCAACAAACGACAAAAGTGTTTACTCCACTTCACAGAAGTAACTGCCATTAAAATTTGCAAGTAGACGGATGATGTGTCAAATTGGCACCATCCTGATGGTGTTAGTAATTCTTCATTATAACTGAATGAGACATATTCTGGGAAGCTTATTTATAATGTTTAATGAGATCGAAAATTTTGACCTGGCTCAGAAATCCTAATTGCAGGGTTATCGACTAGAGTTAACAGATGATAACTGAGGATCGGTCAACTCGATAATTACTCACAAACGGGAGTGGTTCACCGTTCACATATGGTAATGCTGTTTTGTCTAATGTGAGGTAAATGGTGGCGTGATCAACACGGTTTCTTCACGAAAACGTGACCGGAGACTAATCCCAGCGGTGGCACGAATACGAATTAAAGACGAGTTCTGACAGAAGCGAAACTCGAATCTAGTGCGTTTTTTTCAAAAGTGGTTGACTGGAAAGTCTATCTGAATTCGGAGGTTGCGATCAACTGCGTGATTTTCAACTTAAAATTACCCAAATCTCCAACTATTCATCAGTGATATACTTATTTCGTACAGGCCATTTCTTCGGCAGTTGTAGTATACACTAGTAGCCAATTCCTTGAGCTGACACTGATGCATATACCCTTATTTTGTGTGATACCAGCCCAGGTGAGAGAGTGGTGTCCTATTGCTTAGCCTTAGTCAAGTGATGTTCAAATTTATCATGCGAGATTTACCGCTGTTGTCGTGGACTGTGATAATTCGGCCAGGGTCTTTTTCGAAATGTATTCCGGTTCATTCGCATTCTACAACCGCAGTTTCTTGCTTAAACACGATGACCACAAATTACCTGACTAAATCACTATTTGATATGCAAAGGCGAGAAAGTTGGCGGTCGTGCAACACTTCGATTTGTTGTTGCTTCTACCGCCTACATTAACGGATACGGGTTTATTGGGCTGATCTGATCTCATTCGGTTTAAAAAGAAGACCGGGGTTTTACGTTTATTTATTTATCAACAGTGGCCATTAGCCTGTTCAGGAGATACAACAGTTTGGGCTGCCGATAGCCGCAACAGTGACATACGGTAAACTACAAGAAGAAAAATTCCTTGAAAAAAATAAAAGTAGTTAAAACAGGTTTAACATAAAAAACCAAAAATAACGTAAAATGCGGGTATGCTACTGGTTGTGGTAATCTGTCATATTGCATAGCGTCTGTAGTCAGTGAGTTGAATGATCACGAGGATTCCAGTTTGTCAGATGACACCTACTCACTTCAAACAATGGAATAGCTGATCTCCATGTTTCGTGACCGCGTTATTGTCTGAACACCACCTAGATTTACTCAACTGTTTATGGTCTCGATATATTAATACCTGGTACGGTAAACGGTCGGGTAGCATTCGGGGTCCGTGTCCCAACCACTGCAGGCTGTGCAACGTGATTAGCTGACCAATTGGTCGCGCATCCCGAGCGTTCCGGAATACGCACTAGCGAATGGCCATATTGCTCACACGATCAATCCACTTGATGTGGGCTATTTGGCGGAGACAACGATAGTCAAACACAGCAAGTCTGTTGATATCTTCTTTGTGAACGGGCCACGTTTTCGAACCATAGAGCAAAATGGATCGCACACAGGTATTATATATCATTCCATTCAGTGGCAAGTGAACGTTTTTTCTACGCCACAGATGACGCAGTTTGGCAAAGGCAAAACCGTACATTTGATATCCTCGTTGATAGTTTATCAGAAATATTACAAATTGACGATATAGTGCTACTCAGGTGTGTGACAGTATCTGCAGTTTCAAGCGGATTGCTTGCAGCTGCATGTTGAAGCAGGTGGGTCGCGTGAGGTTGGTTGGTTTGGTAAACGTAAATTGTGGTAATTTCTTGCCATTTCCATAAATTTCACGGTAAAATCTACGTGCATGGCTTGGCCTGCTCAACAGAGCTAAAGGTGACTGACGCAACATTAGTATCTCATCCACAATAAGAATGGCGTACTCGGAATGACGCTGGTGCATTGGTGCTAGCTCGGCGGATTGATTCCCGGCTGTCACTCCGCTCAATAGGGTAGAGCGGACAAACGTCGAACAGCGATTGTACATTACACCACTGCAAATTTCTTTCAAGTTCTTTTGGGAGAAGACTTGAGTTCCATATTAATATGTTCCTTACAATTTTAGCTATCGAAGAATCTATTCCGGTTTTTGAAACCTTTCAAGGAACGAGTAAGTATTTTAATCTAATTACCGTAATGAATATGCTAATCATTCTCTATCACTCACAACAAGTCGCTTTGAGACTGTTGTAAGGGCTTAAAACATATTCACCCCTGTTGTGGAAATCAGAAAATGCAGACCAACCTACTGACTTTTACTTACATCATTTTGTAAGTGATTAATTTGTGAATAAAGCGACAGAATGAATTGGCCTGTTGAAAAACTTACACATATTTATATATATTTATATGAATGTGCTACATCAAAGTGGGAAGTTTTTCATGAGAATTTTATTAAGTTTGATAAACAGACAAAAGTAGAGAGTAACCCTCTGCAAAGTTCATCAGTGACGGTTATTTTAACAGAATATGCGGAATATGTATTGTTGGACCTAAGCAATACGCATGTGGCCGGGTGAATGCTCCGAAATTAGCAATTCCCAACTAGTGTGAGTAATGGTTTATTGCGCTGACTTATGCCGGGTTCCGATTTTACTCCTCGTGAGTTCGTTAACTTCCGCCAACTGTTTTCGACCAAAGAGTACGGAACAGTTAAATTCGTGAGAGACAGCAGTTTAGACATAGGTCACGATACACCTGTACTATAAAAGGAACGGTGGAGAGGCTGGATGTATTCCATCTTATACGTACTTATTGATCTCTGGGCGTACATCCAAAAATGAGAGCATTCGTTGCACGATAATTTGAAAAGAGTATGGTATCTATTGTGGCAGAGTGAACGTGCTGTAATTTGCAACAGGATGGCTAATAACTACTGTTTACTTACTTGGAATGTGAAGAAGAAACACTTGTTACACGAGAAAGACACAATTTAGGGAGCACAGGTTTTTCGTAACAACTTTACTGTCAGCAGTGACTACTTCCAGACAGTTTCCATTCATAGTTTGTTGAGCCAGGTAACAGTTCAACTACCACCAGGTTCAACCCACCCAAGGTAGTGAGTTAAAACACACATGAAACTGGTCTGTTATCCGATTATCAGTTGGTTGCAATCTCTGAATCACCAGTTTTATCGTTGTTATTCAGACCGATTGGAAACTGTACACGTGAAAAGTTTTGCGAAATAATATTGTAAGGTTATTTCAAGGTATAGTAATAATGTGATATTGTCGAATAGGAACGTTTTATTACAAACAATAATCAGTAAAATGATGGTCTTACGGGTAGCATATCTGGTGCGTTGCAAAAAGTTTACTGACACATGCTTTATTTCAAATTTCTAGGATAAAGAAGGGATGAAACTAGTCTTGGAAAGCGCGAGTCTACTTTTGAAAACAATAAGGTTATTCTTTTGTGTCTCACAGTTCTAAGACAATCTGCTTTGGCTAGCGCAAAATTCTTAATCTGAATATCAATTTTTTCTCGGTGATTGGCGAACTTACTGCTATTTATCTTTGTCTCAATATTGCTAAAATAACCATTTCTCTACAGTACCTCAAGTTCTTCTAATTATGCCCTGCCACGGCTACAATAGTTTTAGACAAAGGTGACTATTGACCTATAGACATCTTAGAAACACTGTATAATGTGTCTGGCTTCAAATATAGTCATTTAAGATCATTTAACTCTCATAAATTTTCAATCGTTCTTCTGAATAGTAACAATTTCCAGATACCTTCACATACTAACATTAATTAGGGACACAACGTCTGTGGGGTGCAAAGGAACCAACAATCATCACTCAAACTCTGCTGCAAGCAGCAGTCTACGCTCAGGGTCCAAAAGAGGAAGCTGGCCGCATTGCTCGTGTTGAAGGTATTGATTTTGCCACAGTGAAAGAGTTGGCACTTAATTTTCAAAGTGAGCAACCTTGTTTATGTGTACTGATTCTGGCTTATTTTGCCTCGGTTTTAAACAAATATTTTCTAGTTTTCACACTGTGATGATTCTTTTGTAACTTAACTTATTTTTAGCATTCTGACCGTCAATTTGAGTTCACACTAAAGTTATCAAATACATGATTGAATGAGTACCTTTGTCATCGTTCATTTCAAATGAGAAGTTGAGATAGTTATTTGTGGATTCCCACTGGTTGAACTGTCCTCTGTTATTATTCGTAGTATACTCTACTACTATTTTGTACAAAAATATGTTTCCATTACTTCTTGCCTATACCCGGAAACTTTTCCAGTTTTTTGTTCCTGCTGCTACCAGGTAGTTACTTGCTAAGGCAAAAAGTCCTTCAAGCATTAATGCTAATTCGTCACTTTCAGTTATGAATATATATGCATATAGATGCGAATGTATGCATCATCTTGAATGCCTCCTTCTGCCTCAGTCGTTTATGAAGCACAGTGAGCTAAGTGGTAGAGATAATAGAACTGAAACCCGGTGTTGGTGGAATGGTGACATAATCTTTGGGTCCCTCCGATGTGCACAATGTGACGCCAATGAACGACGAAGTTGATTTTAAGCCAGATAACAACTACTGGCTTTCGTTTGCAAACCAGTTTTCCTTCACTAAACCGTTCCAACAAATGTTTTTAGTTGTTATCATCTAGTATTAATTTTCACAAGAATCTTATGTACATGCATTTCGTTTCACGGTCATAAGGATATCTGGTTCTTCAACAATATCACAACAGTTTTATTTGCTTCGTTCTGTTGGATTAAAAAGAGATAAATTTCTTGTGAACAAGATTTTATCACAATGTTGTTTCATATGACAAAATAATGGGAATAACAAGAGCTATGGAACATGGCTGTCCAACATTCATAAGATTGTTTATAGTTTCACGCAACTTTTCCAGTATTGAAAGGTAGTTGACTTTACTCCAGTTTTAGCATTTTAACACATAGTTTATTCATTTCACAAAGTGGAACTTTCAAGTTCTATTTCATTCAACTGCCCTTTCGATTTATTGAATGATGAGTTCTGGTGATATGTTTTGCGTACCTGGTTGAGCGTCCCAGTCGGTTCACAATGTTTGAGAAGGTTAACAGCTCCTTAGGAAATGCTGCTTCCTGCAAACCTTATGTCTGTCATCATTATCTCATGTGATCACTACAAGTTCTAAATTCTGATGACTTACAAATAGCAGCTGTTGACTGGAACTGTATGCATGAACGATTGGATATTTCACCTTATCAGCACAAACACCGGACTCTTGCACAAAGTTAAAGCTTCGCACACCATCACACTATCAACACTACGCGGTCATCTGCCATAGTTGACGACCTTTCTGAGAATATCATTGTGTAGTGAAAACTTTTCGGCATCAAATCTTTGTAAATTTCGCATTTTCAAACAGAAGTCTGTAGCATTCTAGGTGAAATGTTTAGCCAAACACGGGTGACATCGTAACGATTGGACGGACTGCAAATGTATGTTTGAATGTGATTAGCTTATCCGTGGGTTTGGAGTAAGTCAACTTTCCCGATGTAGTCGGAACATCTGTCAGCATCCAGAGTTGCCGAATGACTAGGGGTAATAATGTAATACTAAAAGAAAAACCCTAACAATACGCTATGGTTGATTATATTTTTCAGATAACAACAATGAACTTGAAAAGTTCCATCAGATTCCGTTAAAAACCCGAAATAGCTCGAATCATGAAGTTGTGTAAAACTGACAGAACAAAATATCAGCAGTTTCTTTTGGGTACGAAAATTCATAGTCAAAGATTCTCACTTTGTTAATGGATTATTCACTTTGAGAAAGTGGACTTTCAGACCACAAGTGTCGACCTATACATTGGGATGAGCATCAGTTCATTCAAAACTGCACACTGTCTTAACTCTTAATGTAGACTGAGTTTGTTATGAGTGTCATTTTAAATGAATACAGCGGAACCCTGGTTAAATTATATTTCATGAAATTTTTGAAATATATACAGACATACTTCGAATAGGAAACCTCGACGAATTCCGAAGTCTCACCAAATTACAACTGGACAACAACTTAATTGAAAAGATTGAAAATCTGGACAGACTGGTCAATCTGACCTGGCTTGGTAAGTTAAAAGGTAATCTGGTTAGTATTGTTTGACGCTGAAGAGACCAGACGGTAGGCTAGCATTTACCAATGTCTATCTTTCCACTGCTATAAGGCTGTTTTGTTTACCGTCAGATTTCACAGTACTGTAGGGAGTCGTTTGATACAGCATGGGCTTAAGTATTTCGGTTTTATTCTCTGTCGTTAACCTCAATATGACACAAGACTGTTTGGATCGAGATCACATAGAATTTACAATTTAGAATGGAGTTCTGAACATGGTGGTCAGTTTACGATCGAGTGGGTTAAAGTCGTCTACGGGTAGTGGCTGCATAATTACAATCGGACTACTGAGTATCACTTACTAGAGTGTCAGGCGGAGTTCAGAGATTGAGTCTTCTTGGGTCTATGGGATTCCGTGGACAGTTTGAGCAAATGTTACTGAAGGCTTATTTTACGTGGTGAACAATACCCGTCATAAACCGGTTACCTAGGTGAGAAATTCAAGTCCGAAGACTCTTGATGGCATCAACAGAATGCCTTGGAAAAGTTAGTGTGGCGAGTGTTGTGAGTATTCATGGCAGTAGATAAGCTGACTTACTGCAGAACCCTCTGACCTAGGCAGGGGAAACATTGAGGCTCTCGATCAGAACTTTTCGTCCGAAAACCTTTACCGTAGGGCGATTGGTGGGTAACAGCGTATTAGAATTGGTACTTTCTCTGGAAAAATACCAACCTACCTCCAATCCTCAACCTGGAGGACCACAACACTGTGGTTTGTCACACCTCTACCTATTGGCCTGCGTGATATGAGTGAGTCACTCGGTGTGATCGTTCCATTGTCTAGTTTAGCCCAAATAGTCATCGAGATGCATAAGCTGTCACACCGTGTGAAGGTCTAATCTTGTACTGACGGATGAACAGACGGGGTTTCATCCTGGTCGAGGATGTATTGATGGATTTTTTACTTCTGGCCAAATTATGGAACAGCCTCATGTATACTATCGGCCAACAATTACCGTGTCTCTAGAGTACAAAGTATGCGCTCGATTCGGTGGATCGGACTACAATTTTAAGGTCGCATAAACGCAAAGGTGACATGAACACACTGTTGGCGCTCTATTCCCATAATTCAGCCCAGGTTACAGTTTACATTGAACTGTCTAGCAGGTTCAACACCTGCAGCGACTTACATCAAGACTGTCCACCCTCATAATTTCTGTCTAATTCTGTCATATTTAAAATAATGGAGGACGGTCTGCGACACTCACAAGGTGCTGGCTTATACATCCTAACCTGGTGGAAGACTGATTGCGTTCGGTCACACTGACGACAAGGTGTTGTTGCTTGTCGACTTACAAACAGCACAAACAATGATAGACGCCATTTCGTACACTACCAAACATTCCACAGTGCGCTTTGCAATTGCGAAGTGCACAGTGATTTTGCAAGATTGATTTGACTATGTAGAGCTAATGTTGGATAATGAGATTTTGGATGTTGTTGACCGGTTGTGCAGTTGGGAGGCCGCATCAGCGACAGCAGCAGCAGCGGCGAAGACGAAGATGTGGGATGAAATGGAAGCGCGTGTCTCCAGGGCTAGGGTGATATTTGCTGCTCTGGGGCACCTCTGGCGACAGAGAGACATCAATATGAGGCTTGAGGGTCGCATACGTGAGATGTCAATGAGGATGTATTACTACGCGACAGCGGAACATGACAGGTCCTGGTTGAATCATGAACTGTTTCAAGATATTTGGCCATTGGTAGCTGCATTTGATCGTTCGTGTCGACTGGCACCAACGCGTGAACAGCGGTTAGGTTATGGATCGGATATTTGGTAGTGGTTTTCTGACTAGTTCTGCTGTTCAATCCTCACAGTTGCCCCGGCGTGGATAGTTTGGCCATGTGCTAAGAATGTTAGCTAATCGTCTGCCACACCGACCACTCGTTGTCAAGACTGCAGCTGACTGGTTCAAGGTGCGAGTTGGACAGATGACGAGGTGGCTTAGAGAAATGTAGTTGTTCATCCTGAGGCTTGCCACTGTAGATCTGGTTCATCTCCCGGGGTGGGGCCCTCGCGACTCACAGAGTCGGTATCTGGGGGCGTGAGGTGAGATGAGGGTTAATGGGGTTCAGTGGCGTGAATGTTGTCGTTGTTTGTCCGAGTTGTCTGTGTAGTGAGTGTGTTTGATGAAGTGGGGCGGTGAAATCCGTGAAGAATCTATCTTTCTGACGGGGTTACACTTCCATTTGTGGCGCGTTTGTTTGTTTGCTAGATGTGGGCTTCTTGATTTTGAATGTTTGAATATGGAGATGGCTCTTTTTCATGGTTAGGTCACCTCCCGTTTTTTGTTTCCTCCCTGTTCTCAGTGGTGAGGCTTTGCTTTATTCGATGGTTGTATGATAGTCAGACATCAATGGGAACTACTGGTGTGTTGCTGTCTATGATGATGGTAATATACTGCGGTTAGGGGAATTGAGAGTTGTTCGCGTATCACACTACCAACGGAAACCGCAATATTAGCAGTTTATGAATCTATTTGCTTCCTACGTACAAAGTGTTATCACTAATTACAAGCTTACTTTTTACTGGTACTAGACATTTTGACTTCAACATGTGACAAAATGTACCCTTTTATTGATTGAATCGTACTGGATATGACTGAATATGTTGTGAGTAGTTTGCATACCACAATGTTAATTTGCTGTAGAGAAAGGTTTGTCTTCTCAAAGACATATCATTTTGAAAATAATCTACCTGTACCTCTACGGCTAATTTTACATGCAGCCTTCATTCATTCTATTGTGTGTACTGTCACGGACGTTCGAGGCAGGAACACAAGATGCTTAGTACTAGACAGAATATTAGTACTTGGCAAGCCTGTGTTGACAGTGAAAACAAGAAGTACAATGTTGTCCTTTGATGAACGATTCGAAGTAGCCTGAAGTGATGGAAACTTCTGAATTGTTTACCGGTGTATAGATGAAGACTCGAACGTAAGTTGCTTCATATCGTCCATGCTTATCGCTCGAAATGTTGACAGATACTGGTATTTTTTCCAAGGAGACATGTTCGTGGGAATGGTGTTTTAACTGCATTACTGTTATAGTCGTGGTTTCAAGTTTCTTTGAATAGCTTCAATTGAATTCAACATACCTACCCTCAAACTCAAGTTCGGGGATTACAATACAACCAGTCTTCTTCCGTGACTTCTGTCCGCCGCGTCATTCAGGCAATGACACTTACTGACAAAATTGCAGAACTCAAATTGTTTTGATGAACTTAACACTGAAATAGGTACAGTTCGGTAGCAGAGCAACTCAGCAGGATATTGTCTGTAACGTGCGTCAGAGAAATCCTGAAATCCACAGCATCAATCAATTGTTAGACGAATAGGAAACACGTCTTAAACCCAGTCACCACAAACTGTCATAACAACTGGCAACTGCTGTGACTAAACTGACCTAAACCAGATGTCACGTTACGCGTAACTTTCTTCTCTTTCTCTACCGTACTATATTGTGGCTGCCTATCTGGCTTTTACGCCGATCGTCTCGTAAGTGTAAGCCAAAGTACGAAGCCTGCAGATAAAACCAAAGGGCTTAATCAAAAACACATCTCTTAACCGAGTCATATTGGGCCTGAACATACCGCTGTAACCTAGCCAGATCAGCCAGAATGGGTTGTGTGCGCATATGACGTCATGACGTTTGATTTCACCCTCCCACTCTTCTGGTCACCACGGCTATTGACAAAGATCTGTGTGAAAGTTCCAGCGTTTGAAAGGCAACCCTGGACTGGAAATCAGCATGCATCAAGGAATTTGGGTGGACAAACTAAAAATAAAATATTTATCTAGTGGATCAAGCTATCGCGGTAATTTCCCCAACAAACGATGGATAATGAAATGTTGCACTCGACAAGAAAAAACAAATTGTCACAGAAAGAAATACTGGAACGTTCCACTATTTATTTCGTGGGTAAGGTCTACGCAAGTGTCTGTGCCTGAATAAACTGTGTCGACGGTAAATATGTGCTTTTCTCACTCATCTGGACCGTATGTTGATTGGTTTTCTGCCCAACAATGTAATGCAGCTTAGAGAGCGCTTGTAAAAGACTGCTCATATTAACTACACTAATACTGTTGGCAGCAGATCTGTTTTAAAGCAAAATGGACGAAAGAATAAGCAGCAACCTAGGTCTGAGAATCATTTAGTGCAGGTGTGATTGAGTTTTTTTTCTAAAATTTATACTTGTTATGCTGGATAAATTTATGTCAGTGTAAGTGGTAGATTATCGATAATAACTCAGAGTACGGGCCATAATAGGTCATGTTTATTTATTCTTTTGCAGACCTTTCGTTCAATCGGATAGAAAAAATTGAAAATTTGGAAAATTTACTGAACTTGGAAGACGTTAGTCTGTTCAACAATCAGATTCAAAAAATCGAGGGCCTGTGCTCATTGAAGAAATTAAAATACTTATCTTTGGGTAAAAATCTACTCACCAACTTGACCGATGTATGTACGAGTACAAAATAAGTGGATGTATGTTTGAATATGCGTATACAAGTGTGAAATATTTTGAATAAGCAGTCAAAAATAGCATATCGCTTAAACTAGTGTTGTTGTTGCTGCTGCTTCTGATGATATACAATTATGTCACACTTGTCTATCACGAGAAACCACGTAACTATCTGGTATTGGACCGGGGGTTAATTAAATGTCACTTCGTACTGTTGTGGGTGAATATTCTTGCTTCCTTAAAATGATTACGGTTTATCTACCATTGCGAAAGCTCCAACAGCCTAACAAACGGTTTGCGGGGACGGGCGTCAGGTTTGTGTTATAATGTAGCTATAGCCATCGCATAAATCGCCTCATAGCAAGCTGCTTTCTGGTCATACAGTCCCGAATAAAACGTGCGTCCACTGCTTCGTTAGTGACCATCGTCTTTTTAGTTGAACTTATCGACTGATTTTCTAGCGTTCGCTCATCTTTTGTTGTTCTCTATCTGCCAGGCAGTAGATACGGTAGAGGGAGCACATTGTCCACATTGTGTCCGTCTGCACGTCTGTCGTTACATTGAAACCATCATACGAACTTACCTAGTCTTATAACAAAAACTGTATTTATTCACGATGTGTCTGGATTGGAACATGTTCAGGTCTAAGCAGCGAGATCTGTACAAAGTATGCAGCCAATGGCGCGAAGCCGCAATGGCAATATCTGAAGTCTCCAGTCTACTTGGAAGGTAAAATGGTGCAGAGTTTCCTGGACAGTTCTTCGGAAATCTTTGTTTCAGACATCAATTGGAGCACCCCAATTTTGACTACGCTCCGTAAACAAATGTCTTTCATTCCTTGATAGCAAAAGAAGCGATGCATTACACTGACGGGCTCAAGAACTTATGGAAAATAAATGTGACCGAGTTTACCAGATCTGTATGTATTCTGTACGCTGGTATCATTTCGTACGAGTCACGGAGAAATTAGTAACTTATCCATATGCATTTCTCAAAGACTCGTTCGGACTGCCGACGTGTGAAAAGTAGAACAGAAACATCATAACGATCGAAAACCGTAAGTAAATCTTCGTGTGATTGCACGTCTACTAAGTCAGTCTGGGACGATTTACCAGTGCCTTTTCATTGCTACTGCACATGCTAACTGTATTCTAAATAGTTTACACTAGGTATTAAGAAATGCCATTGAGCATGTAACGGATGCAGTAAGGTTTATTTGCATATATTTCTGACAGTTCTTTTTATCATTATCGGAAAACTCTTAGTGTGGGTACTAACCACATATCTGTGTGTGTACAGAAATGAGTACATACGTAGTGTGCATATGTGTACATAGGAGAGAGAGTGTGTATGACTGTAAATGGAGGTATTTTACGTTTTTACTCAAAAAATGCTTCACATTCCTTACAGGTGTTGTATTTGAGGCAGTTCAGAAATTTAAATTCACTCACACTGGAGGGATGTCCACTGACCACTGACCCTAATTATAGATCCTATGTATGTGCGTTTTTATCTGAACTGCAGTATTTGGATTATCAACGAATTCGTGGAAACACGGTACGTCTGACTACAGTTCTTTCCTTATGTACTAAAAATAGGTCGTTGTACGGATTTCAGTTTTGCAGTATACTCAAAAATATATTTATCCACTCTTGTCAAATAAAGTCAAGCATAATCTGGAATTTTAATCAAACTGGTAGAAATGAATTGCAATGAGCTGAAATATATATCACAAACTATAAATCTGATCCAACCAATTAGAAGTAGGTTGTGGAGAATTTGGGTGAAATTATTCGTGTTATGTTTACAGTGAAACAAGCTTTTCCGGCCGGTCGGGATTTAAACCATGGCAGAATCTAAAGTAGGCACTACTGACAAGCTTTGACAAGAAAGAATTTTGGCTGTAGTGTTTCTCTTCGAAGAGAGTTGGTTGAAAGGTTCACAGGATAGGAGAAGATGTAGTCGAATATAACTTGTTTTTTTGTTGTAAAGTAGTATGTTTTCAATCTTTCTTGTTGAAATGAGAGAGGGAAATTTATTCTATTCAAAACCTTGGTGAAGGTTCTCGTAAAAACGGCAAGTTTGCAAACGCTAACTTACTAGCATCGCCTTCACAGACACACTGGAAACAGTTTTATTAATTCGGGTCTTTTTGTCCATCAGAAGTAGCCAACGAAGACGGATCTGTTAGATACTTGCTTGTCCACTAGTTTTTGTCTCAGAATTCCTCACAGAGTAGTGATATTGACGCTGTGTTTCTTCCCGGCAAATGACGTACCTACTTGAAGCGTGTGAATAGTATAATTATGCTCAATATCTCCACTGAAAACAAGAGAAATACATCAGAATAATGACCATGCTAGCTTTTGTGGAACTTGATTTAAAATCCAATTTCTATTTTGTCTTGAGAATTGTTCGTCTCACTAAGTCACTTATATTGAGACTCTTTCTAGCTTTGTCTCCATGGATAGGAGACGAAGACAGATTAGATAACAAACAAGTACTCAGACCCATTTAAGACACACTATAGCAGTACACACATCTGTTTGTGTACTAGGGTTTATGTCAAGCAACATGTGTACATGGTTTTTGTTACTGATATGAAAACAGCCCATCACTGTTGATTGACCTACAAGAATAAGGACTTGACAAATTCATCTTAACCTCCAAAGAACAAACCAATTATATGAAATTGTAACTAAAAATGCATCGCGATTAGTTATAGAGAATTCAAAACTATACGATCTGAAACCTTTCCTTTTTCTAGAGACATGCGGCGTACATGCAATACCAAATGACGGTGGATCAGTTTAATGAGAAATTGCGTGAAGACCTCGAAATTGAAGAGCATCGTGAAAGACGTAAGCAAGAAGCAGAATATCATGCTAGCGCATTCGTTGATGAAGTTGAAGGTGACTCGTTGTACGAATCAATTATGCGTGCTGATCCAGAGGGTCAGCGATTCCTCCCGTTGCCACTTGTTAGCGAGATTGTGGAACAATATCCTTTCCGTGAATTCCGTTCAAGTGCACATCTGGTACTTTTCGACAGATCCAACGGTAGGCAGTTACGTCCATTCATTTTAGTAAGAGACACCAAAATATTTGTAATCTGGCAGCCACAGTGTGTCTTATTGATCGGAATGAGCAATAATGATCTCATCTCTGAGGAAAACAGCGGAACGTTCAACGACATTTAGCTGGAAACCCACTTTTTAAGGGTGTTTTTGACTCAAAGTTGACAAAATGTATGCAAAACATCTCACATAACCGCCGTAGAAAGTTAAAAGATTATGTGTGAAATGGTTCATTAAAACATTGTCCGATCTCTAGGTTTTGAATGGTCATATTACGCCTACTGTCCTCCACATAGTTTGAGCATATACCTTCGTAGCTGTTGTGTGAATTACACAAAGGGCTAAACAACCAATTGAGCATGTACTTAGGACGTAAATGGACAAACCTGAGACTCGAGACAACGGCACTGGGTTTGTTGGTCAATACCTGCTTGATATGCATATTTAACCACATTCATCAGGTTGGACATAGTCCCAGAGTTTACGAAAACATCTTACGTGGTTTGTAAGATTGAGGTCCCGTTTACCAACATCATCATATATGAATGCCACAATCCACTATCTATGTCTGCGAATCATTTGTCCGTGTTGCAGATAACCTGGTGATTGGTGTAATCATGTTTTGTCTTGTTCTTTCACATTTATCCGTATTTTCCGTCATATTGGTCTGTTCTGTCTCACGGATCTTGAATTGTCCGCGTCAAAACATTTCAACGGATTCTAATAACTTTTACGCTGTTCTCACGTCTCAATACGTCACTTTTTTAATCTCACGACAAAGCTGGCTTAACTTCCACTAAGAAATATTGCCTTACGTTACTACAGCATGCTAATGTACTCAGTTTTTTTCATGTCAAGTGAGGTTAATTTGAACAGTGCAGTATTAATAACATTTTTAGAGTAGTGAGACAAACTTTGTCTTTTCGGCCTATAATATTAGTCTTTAAACGTGAGAAGATTTGCAAATGGAAAACAGACGCAATTGAGATAAAACATCTGTGACATGAGTTTGGATTCAGAATTCATTATTTGCCATTATAAATCTTGGGGCCCCTCCTGAAATACAGCCAAGGCAATAAAATTTAGACGTTTTGAATATTATTTTTGGAGTTCCAAGTTCCGTGATACTAGTTAAGTTAACACCATGCGATTGAGATTGTGAAATTGCAAATTGAACAGTATACAATTAGGGTCAACAACTAGTAGGTGAACACCGATAGATTCATTCGGAGATAATGCAGTCTGTGTGGTTTACAGGTCAAATAATGCTTTGAATCAAAACCAACAGGACAACTGCTCACATGGAAAATTTCACACCTTCCCAATTTTGGAGTTTATTAGCGCCGTGTACTGCAGGCTGCCTGAAGCTTTTCGAAAATTGTATACAAGAACCCTGACACCACTGGGCGTTCATTTGTATTCTTTCAACACGGAGAAAAATATGTTAGACTCTGTTGAGGAACATTAGTGAGAAAGGAATAGACGTACCCCCGGTGGTAGTTCTGTAGTGGGATAAGAATAACCCAACTACAGTGAGCCGACTAATACCACGAATTGATAATGAGGTGAACTGGGTGACAGCAGTAGACTAAGTTGCCCTCATTAAAACATAATGCGTAGAATTTTGTATCATACTTCATTTCTAAGTTAATTTTCTAGGATGAAAATTTTGTAATTTACTTCGCCTGTTAGTGAGCTATTTTATGGAAGGATGAATGAAGGCCGACATGAGATTGTGGATATCGGACTGAAGACAGACATATTGGAAGTGTAACACAACTGACATTATACGATTACTAATGACGAACGGTATTTATAATGAAAATTGTCCACATCAAACGCCACTTCTTTAACCAATGCATCCTCTGACTATTGGAAAACACGTATCGAGACAAGCTGGCAGATAGCTGTCGTATACTCTTCCAGTTTGGATTGGAAGAGCATGCAAAAAGGCAACAAGAAGAGAACTGTTTAAGAGCAGCTTTAAGAGAGGTAAAAGATGCAGATCGAACAGCTGGAATGAAGCTCATTCAAGAATTTCTGGACCACAAACAAAAAGTAAGTACACTGGATTTTACATACGCACTCATTGATTATGGTAATCAAGGCATTTTTCCTATTTCTTCATGAATTTTGTCGGCCTACACGTGAATTTTATAATGTTCGACTGGTTTATATTCGATAGATTCGATAAAAAAGGATATGAGGTTTTAAGGATAAACTCAGTGAGGCAATACTGTAAACCGTGTCCGAACAAAATTCGTCTTATTTATCCGAGTGAATAGAGTTTAGCATAGTACATGAAGTTTATACAACATGGGCAATTGAATAAGATGTCATCATGAGAGTAGCAATAGTGCAATAAACCATTGGTCGGAAATTTTACATAACGATGGTTACAGAAAGCTTAGTGTTCGCGTTCGTGAGTTTGAATACAGAACGTCATTGCCGGATTACTTTCGCTTTGCGTCACTTAAACATAATGATCAGTAGATAGTAGTGTCTTCTTATTTTTGCGAGTCATTGTACAATTGTGCGTCTGCTGAACTTATCTCCCTATCAGATTGCTTTTTGCTTCACTTATCCTTCCTTACAGGCACTTAACCGTTTGGAATCCATACATGAAACTCAGACAAGTGTTATGGAAGAAATTCTTGCCGGATATCGCGATGAGATTCACGAACTGTGGGATCAGTTGATGACAAATGAAATGGTTATTTCGGAACAGATCGAAGAAGTGTGCACTGAATTCGGGCGAAATATTCGTGAAATGGTTACATACTTTCTTGAGGGTAGTCAGGTTAGGACGAATGTTTTCATTAATGAAATTCTGTGTTGTCAATTTTCTAATCTTGTCCGTTTGCCCACAAATTCTTGATTAATCGAAACGATTAATGTATAGCCACATAACACTTACTTGGAAATTCGTGTATGGTGGTCCACAAGGGGAATGATGAATTTTATGTTATAGTCCAGTGCTTCTTTTCGAAAGGAGCCGACTGGAAAGTCTATGGGAATGCGACAGCTGCGATCATTTGTGGGTGATATTCAACCTATATGAAAATCAAAATCCCCTACTACTCATCAGTTACGTTATATACGTTTTACTGTGTACATTTTTTAGCCCGAAAAAACCTGTGTGAAATTACCTCTTATTAGGAAGGACAATGTGAAAGTCAGATGATGTATAGAAGATTAATGTTTGTGGAAATGTTATAAGATGAATCAACAAACTTATATCAGAGTTTCCTTTAAAAATCTTGATATGTCATGAATTAGAAGTCTACGTTCGAAAGTCAGCTATCTGCAGAGTATAGTAGAATCTTGTGGCTAAATAAACGGGAACGTAAGCTTAGCACACTTCGTTTGAAAGTGTTTTGTGGTGACAGCTAGCCGTAAGTTGTATTAGGCAGAACGCAGTCCGACATAAAAATGGTCAGATTTCCTGATAAAGCTCTTGTCAGTTTTATTTTTTTTAAATAACCCCGGGTTTTTCTATCCTAACTGTCGAAAAAAGATGGGATAACTAAAAAACACAAATTAATGGTGTTTTGCGGCCAACGGGAGTGATAGTTCCGATAAATCTTTGTTCATCATGAACGCAATTGAATAAATCTTATGAAACAGTAAATACAAACTCAAATAGCGTCGGTTCAACATCTGTTTTCCTGAGAGATAACATAAAACAATTTCTCAGGTGATCTCCTAATGTGAACTGATTGTAAATTTGACTGCTGTACTAAAATTTGTTTCGGGAAAATGCTGCTTTATATGAATAAATATCGTCTCATCATCTAACTGATCACTCGCCTTTGGCAGTATGCTGCAATACATAGTCGTATAACAACAGGTCTCCGGCATCTGTGTGAACCACTGATGTATTGCTCTCTATGATGATGATGATGATGATTTCAATACGTTGATCTTAACTATTCAGAGGCATGCAGCTAGTAATTTGCAAACCGATTTCAACGACTCTGACATTTCGAGAACATTAAATCCTGTGCAATTTTTGAAATATTTGCTGTTTTGCGTGGACAATGAACAACAAAAAGATGGGTAAAGTAGGAGAACACGATTAAAATCTCTTTGTTATCCAGGTTCAAATTGGAAGGAAATGGTTTGACAATTACGACAAACTAATGATATGAGGGTTAGAAAAACGAGGTTATTTTTTAGTTCAAATGAGCGTTTACGGTTTGCGCTCTATTGTCCATAGCTGTCTTTCAGAAATAAAATATGTTCACCTCGTTCAATGATCAATGTGTGTGTGTGCAAATTGTAATGAAATGCTATTCGTTTTTAAGTATTTAGTTCATGCTGACAATAGGAAAACTTTTTGTTGTTATCCTTTCTGTAATGGAATTTTAATCACAGAACTATTTGATGAAGTGTCGGGAGGCAGCAAACAATTTCCATGATCGACTTGTTGAAGCCACCTTGCCATATGCTGAAAGACTCGCAAAATCTGATCCGAATGATACAGAACAGGTAAGATTTATTCCGTTTATTGGGTTACGGATGAAGAACTTATAATCCATGATTTCATTTTGCTGGAATATACTTTTAGACGACTAACAGAATGATTGTGACCAATGACGGCGATATATTAGTGTTTTGTGCTGATGCCGAAGATTTTTTACAACAATGAAGAAGAGAATAACCCATCGCCAGCAAATGAAAAAGAAGAAGAGGGACATAAAAAAATAAAAACACAAAACATCCAGTTGCCTACAGTGTGCAAATAAACGAGCTATGACTGAAAGTAATGCGTCAACAGAAAAACAGCATTCTTATAGGTTTACCTGCTATCCAATTTTGTGCAAAATCAAATTTATTCGAAACATAACGTCAAAGTCAGACTGGAACTGATGTGATCACTTTGTGCACTCTAGGTGAGGCAATAAACTGCAGCCCTGCGTGAACTGCAGAAGCATTGCAGTGCGGTCTCAACAACGTTGAGCAAAGTCATACGCAAATCTGTACCAGTAGTAGGAACAACATAAAAATCCCAGTTGAATTACAAAGTTAGGGTATCCAGTACACAAATGTACAAAAATTGTGCCATACCAGCCAATAACTGTCGCGTAAAATTGGACAAAAATGTACAAGAAACAACATGTTTACCTACATAACTGTTGATGCAGTGAATACGATTTATTGAGCAAGCACTAGTGGTGAACCGACGTGTAGATGTTTTTGTGACCACAGTACACTTTACCGGAAATTTAAACAGCCGCGCAATAAAATCAGGAACAAATTTATAGATGTGAACTGGAGATTTCCCCTATTTCATCTACTTATTCTGGAATGGAGGCGGGCATTCTATGATGACACTACCATTCTCGACTGGGAAGGTTTGAAACCGGTGTTGTGAATAATGAAACACAAAACAAAACTGAACATGTGGGTAATATCACTGTCATCATCAAAACTGCCTGACTACACAACACTGACTGCTGAACACGGTCAAGAAAGCATTCACAAGCCTCAGTGGTAAATTGCAGGAGTTCGAATATGGAGAGCCAATATGGAAACTGGAACAAGAGCGATAGCGAAAACATTTTTAGATGAACTCAGCCCGTGCAATTATTGATGGATGGCGGTTAGTTTGTTGTTTCAGTCTCCTGACATAGCTTCCGGTCTTAGTCGACTGATTTGATACCAGATATGATATACGTAGGTGGAAACAAAAATCGTGTGAACAGACTTCTTTTGGATTCGGGCAATAGGATAGTCTTGTTCGCAAACAGATGACACCAACCATGTTGTTACACCCAGCTGGTCTTGGATCTTCTAGAAATATGCTGCTTTTTTGAGTCCAAATAAGTTTATCAAAATAGAAATATCGCAGCTGTGAGTGGTTGCTGAATACAGTGAGAAACTAACCAAGCCGTGACTATTGAAATAACTGACGACAAGCGGATCCCGGATAATCGTCCGATACTTAACGAAACTAAGGCTGAGAGGTTTCGTTCAACACGTTTATTCTGTGTTCGGTTTGACGGTTTCATTGTATCATTAATCGGCTACCAAACTCAGGACAACTTCACCCTTGGCTCACACTTGGTGAGCAGTAACTGTCGTTGTGTGTTCCGTTTGTGTTATCTTATCTCTGGTTATTTTTCGATCAACCATAATACCAATTTTTTGTTGGAAAGAAGTAGCCGATTTATCATTTCGGAATGTTTGCTATCTTTCTGCATCATTCAAATACCATAGCCGAGTAACGAAACATGGGCTGTGAAGAGACCACCAGAACTATCAAAGTTTGGCCTCGCAGGATTGTGGAATGCAGAAACTATTTAATCCTCTAGAAAGCCTGAGGACAGTGAAATATATTGATACTATCCTTGTGGGGAAAACAAAAAATGCAGTTAGCATTCAGTTCGCATTGAACTCTGGGGATTTTGATTATTTCAAATTGATCACCACTTACATTTGCTCACAATCCTTGCAGTCAGGTAGGCTTTTCGACCAGTTCCGTTAGTAAGCAAGAACTGGACCCGAGTTTCACTCCTATTAAACCCCATCAGTACTCCAACCCTAGTGTTTTCGAGGTCAGTTTGTTAATCGCAACTTCAGGATTACGAATGATAGTGATCCTGTCTACTTGGGGAGAGCAAAAGATAGGGTAAGTCATATATAGTTGCGTGTACAGGAGTAATCCGGTGAGTTTAGAGGAATGCTTGTAATTTCAGTATTCAGCGTGGTTCGATTTAGGTTTAGATCTGTGTCAATGTTTCAAGTGCGACAGAGAGTAGCACAAGATCATATAAAGCCTCAGCACATATCAAGTTCAACAATATGCCGAAAAACTTCAACATCATATATACAGAATCAATTGCTTCAAGAAGAAGTAACATGATTGAAATTACAAGGGGTTAACGATAGAATAAATCACGCCTTAGTTATAACAGATAATAATAGAACATCATGCCGAACGTGGCCAGAAACAATCCGTGGTCTTTTTAGATAGAATGCACCAACATTCTTGTCAACTTAGTTTTAACTTTTGTGGTCCTGAAATGATTGTCTAAGGCAGGCGCTTACAGCATGCTTCTAGAATGAAGTCGGAATCCGTATCTTTGAGTGGAGTCGGATCCGTAGTCATCTGTATCCGATAAGTGAATTTGATGGTCATAAAGTGGTAAATGAAATGCTTAATCATTAAAAATGGTGCAATTCGTGGTGTTGTGAACGAAAGTGATTTGAATATTGCTGAATTTGCTTAAAACACAAATGTAAGCTAGACTGTTGAGAACCGCTGGTACATATTATACGTATTGTCTAACGTTGACGTCATTGAAGGTTTGGACCGCGGGTCAATACACTTCGGCTGCCGGACCGAATTCTGCCTGCGGTCAACCCAAATGACCAAGGGAGTCAAAATGCATCATATTAAAGCGTTATACACCTGTGATTAACGTGACACGGTTGCGATACATTTTCATGTAAAAAGCGTATGCTTAGCCGAGCCCGTAACACCGGCTGTGGAAAAAAAGTGCGAAAGACACTGTGTATAGTTGGGATTAATCATTCTGGCAATTACAGGTGACAAAAATGACCAAAAACGTTTCTTTTTACAGGAAGGGAATGAATTCCAATCTATACTTTTGTATGCGGTGGATTTGTAGGTAGCAGACAGGGATATCGGAGACACTGCAGTTATTGTACTTAGTGAGGCTTGTTTATGTTGACTGCATCCGAGTGCCGCAAGTTTTAGAGAACCCCGTATGAGGATGGAGCCCAGGTCACCAAATTTTTTTTTGAAAAATTCCAGTAATGACAGGGTTTAATAGGAAGCAAGTGAATAAATCCGCGATTTTGAATAAAACAATGAGAAGACGCAATTCATGTAATGTTCTCCGGAGTAACATTTCGTAAATTATGATCACACATGGACATGTAACTAATTTTAAACGAGTCAAAATTCCACAGAGCGGAAATCATGGCTTAAGGGATTAAACAAACAGACACCAAAAGTGAGAAAATCACAATTTTGGAAATGCTGACTACCAGGGTAGTTGCAATGTCAACACGAATTGTTTTTGAACACACAGTGGGGAGACTGTGACGTTTAATTGCCAAAGCCTCATCAAACTGGAGTATGCGTTTCCGGTTGC
>LUCH01000087.1:259596-293326 GCA_013368495.1 Paragonimus heterotremus | reverse complement strand
TTGAACCGAGTGACTGAGATCAATTTGTTTGTGGACAGTCAGCGCACTGAACTGGATTCCTACGATTTGGCAGTGATCTAAATCTCAAGACTTACGTACTTACATATGGCTCCATGAAACTTAACGTGAACGTTGACAGCACGCATCACTCTCAGTGGGCACTTAATTAACAATAAAAAGTTTGGAGTTATCTTGATATATTTTCTTTTTGACTGACATTTGAATGGTTCGAGGGTCAGGCTCAGTTTTACAGGCAGGATATAATGCATGCACTCACTGAATGGCTGGACATTTACTGGGATAAGCGGTTTATTGAGCAATGTCCATTTCATAGGAAGCGTGGATTATCAAGTGGTAAGTTTTGTGGGTCAAAACGTATCGCAACCGTTCTTGTAGACGACATTATGAAGAGCCATGTTTGGCGTCCACAAGATCCATCCTTTATGGGCCCACCATGAAAAAGTGCTGATCCTCATCTGTACTATTTGTGAGCTGCTGTTGATTGACAGATGTCAAATGGCAGAGTTTTTGTTGGATAATATTTCCGTTCTGAGTATTTAGTTGAGGTTTGTTCATCAGCATCAGAGTATTTTCAGCTGTATGTTAGGTAATTATATTTTGTGAGACCACTTACTGTTTCGACTCAAATATTGGAAAATTCCACAGTAATCTTTGAAAGTTGCGCAACATCTGAATTGCGCTATGCACCTTTTTTGAAGACAGCTAACGGTAAACCCGAATCCTAGTTAATAAACCTCCATATACTCAACTTGACACTTCCAGTGCAGACCTCCTAGTGGATCGCTAGGCCAGTGGATTGGTCCACTGTCAGATAATGCGTTGTTTTTGGTGTAATTGATGAGGGCGTAGTGATTCTATCGCGTTCAAGAGAGAAACGGTTGTCTGCACGACTAACTGAAACATCAAACAAGAACGTAAATCGGGATCATTTCACAGACACAATGTAGCGATTCACGGCGGTGGAATGAGTTTACTCGGTAACGGTATGACACAGGGACTCGACATCAGTTTTACACTTGCTTCAAAACCACACAAACTGAGTAGTATTCCTATACTGATGCTAGCTTGTGAGAAAGATTTTCAGGGCACCTGTTAAATATTTGTGTTAGTGGAAGGACATAATTTGTTATGAAAGTTTAAAGCTGGGACCATACGCGGAAATGGCTAGCCATAGAAAGCGTTTCGGTTTCGTTGGTCTAATCACTCAACATTTCTAACCACCAACATATGGTTTTGTTTGTTCATTCGCGAAAATTTTCACTTCATCAAAAACAATCACTTTCTTTCCCGGTTCTTCATTGATCGTTCTAAATATGAAGGATAAAACGCCGATCAGCAGTTCGTCTGTCATAACTTACTCGTTCGATTGCGGCTGTTCAGCGGAATACTTGGGAAGGAGGACCTCGGATTTGTCTAGAAGAATCAAAAAGTATTATTCAGCATGGATCAATCAATCCCAACTGCTGCTGCACGTCATCTAAATTACAACAACCATTAGGTCACCATGGGGCGATCGTTGAACTTTCTGTATAAGGTTTCACCAAATTGATCAAAATTTGTTCGAAATAACTAGTTCCCTTCAGAGGTTAGAATGCGAGAACCGGCAGATGCAAGCACTTTGTATTAACTAGTTGAAACTTCGTTTGATCATCCACTATTGACATCTTTTGTACGGAGCCGTCTTTTTCTGGAATGACGAATAGACAGTGGAAAGTGGAACCGAAATAGAAGCTGGCGCAGGACGACACCTGCAACTACTCTTACAGTTGCAGATTATTGGTGAAGTAATCTATAAATCTGTTATACCACCTGCTGAAAACGCGTAAGTCTGAGATGCAGCTTAGATCAGTTTTGGCAATGACACATTCCCTATATCACAAGTCGGCGTGCTGGTTGGGCTTTATTATAACTCCACTAAAATAAAAATTTCAGGTATATTCCATTAAAGAATCTTTCGAATCGATCGGTGATTTAGACAAACTAAACTTTGTTTATGAACTGATATGCCGTGTAGACATTCAGTATCTGTTCATAAACATTAGTTTGCATGAAAGGACTGATTATACTTTAGGACTCGTTGAAGCAACTCACGTTATATTGTTATGTCTGGTAGATAAGTTGAGGGAAGCTATGCTTCTCCGCACTGAGAACGTCAGTTTTCGTTTTCTAGGACACTCCGCTCTGTCCTATTTTAACGGATGTTTTCCTGCTAAGAATTTAACAAGACCTTTGGAGATAGCCAGCTTGTTGCATTACAAGCGTTACGTCGATGACACAATATTCACTTACTTCAGGCAGGTGCTAAATAACCTGGTGCAACGTCTAAATAGCTCTAATCCTTATCTGAATGTTACGTTTGAATCTGAGGCCAACAAAAAGTTGTTAATTCTAGAAAAAGATCAGTCGCCGGGAAGATGACTCGATTGGAAGAGATCATGTATGAAAAAGATGGTTCACTTATCACCAGTCAATCGTGCCGACTTGACAGATGGGCTGAACATTTTGAACAACAGTTCAGCTGACCTCATCCAGACCATCTGGACGACGGGACCTGATCGGTCAGTTACTGCATTCCAGACGGTCCTCCGTCAGAAAGAGAAGTGGTCGTACAGCTCAATTTATTGAAGCGTAATAAGGCTACTGGTCCAGACCTCCTCCTTCCTTCTCTTTTCAAGGATGGTGGGGAGAGGTTGACATCAGAACTGGCAAAACTCCTCAAGACGATTTGGGAGACTGAAGAGGTGCCTCACGATTGATGCCTATCAACTCTCATCCTCGTTTCCAAAAAGGGGGCCTGAAGTCTATGTGATAACCACAGAGGCATAAGTTTGGTGTCAATTGCGTCCAAGTTACTCACTGGTCTCATTTTACACCAGCTCACTAAGCCCAGAGAAAGCCAGATACGTGAAGAACAGGCAGGATTCCGTTCCGGTCGAGGGTGCGTTGATTATACTTTTACCTCGCGATGGATCTCGAAACATCGGCACTCTTATGGGCGGCCGACAGTCGTGGTCTGTTTGGACCTAAAGGCTGCTTTCGATTCAGTTGCTCGTAATGTTCTCTGGAGCTGTCTCCTTCGCAAGGGAGTACCAGAGAAATACGTGAATCTATTGAAATCACTGTATGCTCACTCTGTAAGCAGGGTGAGAGTTTATGGACAACTGTCTCGGGCGTTCAACACTTCTGGTGGTGTTCGTCAGGGGTGTCCGATTTCCCCCTTCCTGTTCAATTTTTTCTCATGGACGACATTCTGGAAGGTGCCCTTCGCGAATCCAGTAGACTTGGTGTTGAACTGCTTCCTGGCGCTAGATTGACCGATCTGGAGTATGCAGACGACATTGTCTTACTTAGCCCCTCTGCCGAAAACATGTAGACCATGCTGGATAGATTGAGCGACCGAGCTGGTTTGTATGGAATGCGCTTCGCACCTTCAAAGTGCAGTGTTGCTTCAAAACTGGGGTACTTCACCTCCTACTTTCTTCCGGTTGTCGCTGAAGGAAAAAGTATCTAATGCTTGTGTACATTTTGTTTTGGTCTATGGTTCGGAAAGGTGGCCTGTTCGCAAGGAAGATATCAACAGACCTGCTGTGTTTGACCATCGTTGTCTCGGCCAAATCCCCCTACATTAAGTGTACTGATCGCGTGAGCAATGCGGCCGTTCGCCGGCGCGTATTCCGGAACGCTCGGGATGCGCGATCAATTGGTCAGTTAATCACGGTACACAGCTTACGATGGTTATGTCACGTACTCCGTGTGTCATCTGATCGTTTACGGTACTGAACATTTTATACTGAGACCACCAGCAGTTGAGTAAAACCGCGTGGTGGTCGAGCTATAACTTGGTCACGAAATATGAAGATCTTGACTGCTCCATTGAGCAGAGTGGGTAGGTGTCGCCTGCCTGGTTGGGGTTCTCGTGATCACTCAAACCGCTGGTTGGAGACGAAATCTGAGATGGCGGTGTGTCGTAGTATCCTCTAGTCAGGCTCATGGTTGCTATGATGACAATGACGAAAATGGAAGAGCTGTCCATATGAGATCCATGTGGTCCGACCATCGCTTAACCTTCAGCATAAGCGGCCACTAACAAATACACTGTTTACATGAGCATGACAAATCTGTGCTCACGACGGTTCTGTGGAATAACGATTCGATTAGTTTTGTCCAACAGCCAACTGGTTAATCCAGAGGGTTCATTGACAGGCATAGTAGATAGAAAGCACCATCCGAAGAGGTGATCACCGTAGAAGAAAGGAGAGTGTGCAAAGAGCTGTCCTTTAAGAGTGGCTACATCATGCAGCAAACAACACAACAGTTCAGAAATTCAGAAATGCAATTAGACTCCTTGTAACCTCTTGGACCCAAAAGCTGCTAGTGTCTTTAATCAAAGAAGATCGGTCTGCCGGTGGCAACTCATATTGTGTTTACCTATTTACGTGGTACTGTGGAGGGTGTTACATAAGGAGAACCGAAAGATGCTTGATCTTCAGGATGAAGCAGCAATCGCCTCAAAGTGTGCAAAGCCCATGTTACCAGAAAACAACAGTGTTGCTGGAGGAAATGAACAGTCTGTTTCACCAGTCATACACGTCCTGACCACTCGTCAAGTCATCGATCTAGTTTATGCATTCAGAATCTTGTTACTTCACTCCAATCTAAGATTTTTGCGGTTTGCTGAAGCGGTGACGTTCGGTTGCCTCAAGTCAGCTTGCTTTGATTAGAAACAACTGTTTGCGAACCTAACCCTTACTTGGACTTAGTGACTTATCTTAACTCGCTGACTGATTATCCACCTCGCAATTGTTTGTTGTAAAAGAAACCGAAACATGTTATTGTGAAGTTGCTAGTGACGACTCGATACGAAATACTTTCATCTGCCAGTTTTCATATTCTTACTGTTTTGTTCAAAATTTGTTTGCCATTGAAAGTTTGTCATTTCCGAGGCTATCGTCATCCGTTTACGTTACCTTATCTTCCGTGGGCAAAAAGTTTGTTCAGTCACTCCAGCTTGGGCATCAACTGATTCACCCAATTGACAAGTAAGCAGTTACCGTCCACCTGGCTATCACGACCTAGAAAAGTGACTGTCACCAACACCGAGCTTTGCCTGTGGTCGTTTTCACTCTGGTGTTTAAAGGCTGTAACATCTTGATGGAACTGTACGTCACTCGTAGGAATCGTACACTGAACGAACAAGCAGTTTTGTAGATCCCTCCCTATAAATGTTGGTGCTGTGCAAATATAGATTTAAAGTCCATGACCAAATTAACAAATTGTAATTTTCTTTGTACGTATGAGTGAGAGAAACGAAAAAGACCAGTTTCGAGTTCAGGTTGCATTTATTGTCATTTTCCTTCGGTCATAAATAACCGGTCCAGTGTTACCACTTTTAGCTCCCTTTTATGGTAAAATTTCGTGTTTCATACTGAGCTGCACTCACTCTAGCACCATTTCTGTTTTATTCCGCATGGACTGCTAATGGGTGGATATTTTTCTATCATCTCCTTAAGTGCTTGAAATAAAATGAAACCCACGACCTTGCGCTCTACTTACATCGTTTGTCACTACTTTTAGTCATTGAAACAAACGCCCACAAACACATCACTGTCTGAAGCAATAGCAAACAGACCGTATGAAAAATATTAGGGAAGAGAGCTGTGAAGGGGGATGTTGACAAAAGCAACGCACTGACAATAATCGAACAGTTAGGTCGGCATTTGTTACGGCTTACATTGAGGCGTTGCATGTAAGAAAAACTCGAATTAAAGTAAAGAAATGGTTGCTTCCTACTCTCTTCTGAATGGACCTCTCTCATTGCCAAAAGGTCACAATGGCGAACGTGCAGTTTGTGTTAAAAGTGCACCAACGGGCGGGTTTCACGTTGACGTTTCCTATAGAGGAGCACTGCATACTGATTTTTTATTCCAAGAATATTAACTGATACGAAAGGCATTATTCAACAGTGACGTGAGTAATAAATCATTATTGGATGTAAAGTAACGGGGCTAACAAGACAAATAACATCACCCATCAAAGCTATCGGACAGTATTAATAAACAGTTACGATAGAAAGGTCGGTCATGCTCAAGATGAGGCCTCCGTTTTGATGATTACTACAACATTCTACTTAGCAAATGAACAGAAGTTCAAACCTTGGCAGGATAGGTACTAAAGCAAGTGTCTAACAAGACCAAAACGGCAATCTAATATCATCCGAATTCGAGAGACACGACTAATAAAGTGGTGTACAACTTGTTTGCGAATTCCATCAAAAACCAGCCTCTGTTGAGTTCTTTCAGTTCACATCATTAAAAAGTTTTATACACATCCGGAACTGTTGTTTCAACTTGGTACGGTTACGCGCGCCCTAGCTACGTTTCTTGCTGGTATGATTCCTCCAGTAGCTGGACACCGCTCATACAGGTTCGTAGAGCTCGCACTCAGGTTAGTGTTTTGTTGGAACATCTCGAATTGACAGTTACACATATCTTCATGGCAAGCTCAAAGGTAAACCGCTAAGTCGCTTATCCGATAGATTTCCTAATGAACGATGATTTATCATATAATTTTTGTTGACAAAATGTGGATTCTTTGCTATAGAACACCGTAGTTTGCTTGAAGGGGATGTCTGTGTAAGAAAACGGTCAAGTATTAGCAACGTTGAGTCTAATGCATTCATGATTCTTATAAAACCCCCGGCAAAGTTGTCCACTTTCTGCTAGTAAGAGAGTTCTATAAAAATGGTTGTAGAATAACCTATCTTGACAACTGGGTTGAGAATAACACAACCCTACGATAAGGTTGTAATACCTGATTAATAACATGTTAAGCACGACACCGACACTGTTTAACTTCATTCGTACTAAATTCGGTGCAGATATCTTACAATCTGACTTGACGATTGTCTGACTGGTTCTCAGACATAAGCAGTGCTTACACTGGTCTATCCTAGATATTCTTTCGTCAGTCTTATTTACGATTGACTTACCTAATACTGTCAACTAACTATCAGTGTTGTTGGTTGACAGCACGGAATTTGAGCTATCTTCAGAATGTCTTCATATATCACAATAATTTTTCAGTGGATGATCACTCGCATTTCCGGAAACTCGTCTAAAGTATTGAGTATCCACTGTTAGAGACGTTTTTTGCTAGTGGTAACGATAATGCAAAATCGTCGGTTTCCGAAAATCACCAAGCGAGCAGTGGACAAGTTGTACCTATCTTCTGATTATACGGCGTAATCAGTTTAGATGAATTTTATTCATGATAACTTGGTCGACAAATTGAACAAAGTAACCTTAATCACGGTGTATGAACATATTTTTGTTAACGGCTTGTACATGACATTATTATTATTATTATTATTTCGACGTTAAGTGAAATACCTTATTACGGTCGAGGTTCAAAACTCAGATCGTGTAAATCATGACAAAATGAAACCAGTCAATAAACGAAATCGGATGAACAGGCGAAAAACGACAAGTGATTATCTATAACAGAATGCGTTAGACAAACGAAAGGCATCAGGCGAAAATGTTCAGAACGCTTAAAAAAATATTTTTTGTCTTATAAGATTCAATTTTAGTCCATAAACTAAGGCGCATGAGTGACGCTAGAATGGGCTAATTGTGCAACAAATGATTGCCTTACTGGCCGGCTTTTCGTTACAACACGAACGAGCACCAGATAGGGAACAGAAAATTTTGATAAGAAAAACAAGACTCTGATGTCTCCCAGTAAGACTTATTGGGAAATCATCGATAGCGCTGTGTGCATTGACGGTTGTGTGTGGGTTGAGATACTGTCAGCAGGCTCAGACATAAAAAGGAGAGCGATTAAGATTCTGAGTCTCAAACTTTTCCCGCAGAGGGTGCCAACTTTCCCCCAATTCCCAACCTGCATGACCAGAGTACTGTGGTTTGCCAGATCTCTGTCTATTGGCCTGCCTTGCATGAGTCAGTCCATCGATGTGACCGCCACATCACGAACCAAGATTCGAATTGCAATCTTTCCCACTATTCAGTCTATGCACGTTAAATTATCGCACGGCTTGGACCTTCGATTCCGTATCAAGTGAGTTAAGTTTACTCCAGTGAATTAAACAAAGAGAATGATTTATGTTCGATAATACCCTATTTTATAGTCTACGAATATTCTATAGTTTCAGTACAATGTTGCCTGCTGTTCATCAGCATCCAGGATTTTCGAGTCATCACTGTAGTCACCCCAGGTTGACAACATCAATTCTATCATTACTGTCAGCATTGTCATCACTGTCCCCAATGAGTGCTGAATCTTCGGAACACAGTCTTCAAATAATACTGGCTTTATGTAAATCTTTCGTGATCGTTTAAGTTTTGAGCGAGTTGGCTTATACATTTCACTCAAAAAATTAATCTGGCTGTGGCAGTTGAATCACATAAAGGTGTATTTGTCATGACTAAAGTGTTTACCGGATTGATTCACATCGGTTTTCAACAGTTTTCATCCAGAGGTGTATTTAACCAAATGCCATAGTAACAAAATGTTTCGTGTTTTCCAGTTAACATCTCCACATATAGTATGTTTACATATCTAGGTTTGATTCATCCGGTTTGTTTCCCGCCAAATCAACGGATGTAACCATGCAGCCTGATTAAGTTTCGAGTATACAGAACAAACTATAAAACCCAAATCATGAGTGGATTCTTCTGACGATGAACAGCTGAATGCTTGTGGTTTTTTTTTACAATAAAGATGGTCAGACAAAATCATTCAAATTCAGACACAAACAGTATAGTACTCTACTGCCTGATTCCGTCTTCCTCTGAGTTAATAACAACCGATGATTTAAGGCGATTATAGGAATGTCAAAAATATTCCAGAAAACACGCAGCAATTATTTCCAGTAATTGTGTTGATTACAATCAGTCGGAGGTTGACAGATGCAAGGGCGACCTTCGTAGTTGATCCGGAGCGACAGGAAATCGGGGATTATGCGGTATAAACAAAAAAGCTAACGAACTGTCATTAGGGCGGATTGTATACGTGAAGTACAAGAGAACAGTCGTAGAACTAAATGAAGAATGATTGTTGTATGAAGCATGACACCTATGGGATTACGTTTATCACCCATTATTATTATGTGTTTCAACAAGTCTTTTTAATAGCATCCGTCGTTTAATGCACTACTAACTGGATCCTTGCTTCCCTGAATGTAAACGTCAATTAGATATTTAGATCACGTTCGTCACAGTTGTGTTTCCCGTGAACCTACTATTAATCTTCATGGCAAAATTAAAGTTAACTGCCTACAGGAAAAAAAACATTAATTCCGTGAGTTCAATTACTGGCTGCCTGGCGGTGATAAGCGGTTTTTGGTGTAGTTTGTCTAATGACTTTGCTAAAAAAGATTGCGAAGTTCGGTCTGCTGTTGTTAAAAATAATATATTTACGAGCGAAATAACTAAATTCATCGGCGTAAAAATAGATGTTAATCCCTATAAAATTGCATGCATTTAATGGGTATATACAGACTGATTCTGACTGAACTGGTGTCGGATTGCATGGTGTCCACTGAAGTCAGTTAAGTCGCAATCTGTCAGCTACAATCGATAGGCTTCCGATTCGCCACTACAGCGTTAATCGATCGTCACTACATAATTTATGCAGTTGTGTGTAGCCTGAGAATTAAGTGACAGAATCCACATATTCATGAACTATCTGAAATGATTAACATTAACATATTATTGGCGACTGCTGAGAAAGCTTTGACTGGAACCTCTATTAGAGACTGCAAGAAATCTGAAAGAGTTAGCTTACTAGGACTTAATACAAATGTCAGCCTCAGATTTTGTCAATGTCCATCGAATCTACTCAGTCAGTGGACGTTTGATTTAACGTTTGTTGCTTCGGCTATTTCCGATACAAACCACTGTTAACCACATGATACCTTCACCAAATTACTTCAACACTGTGAATCGGTTAAATGCAGATGTGAGCGCACCACGAAATAGACTGCATTTTTGATGGAACTGCCTAGAAAACTTTTCCAAAACTAAGTACCGATTTCGTGATTCAAATACAATCATGCAGAATCCACGAAAGATGATTGATAGGGCACCTTTCAGTGAAATTGACAACCAGTCAAAAGGTAATCCCACGAGAGCTTTAAAATAAGTGTTACTTTGTGATTATCATGTGCATTTTTTGATTACCACAATGTTTACTGCTCGTAGGCCATAGTAACATTTCTAAAAATGTACAGACGATACACCAATTAGTGCTGGATTCGTTCCGACGAAAGTGTTTATAAGTGTTGTCCACATTTATTCTACTGAAACATAGTTGGATCAAAAGTCACGTAGTAAGATTTAGCGGACAAGCGGAACTGCATTAGAAATTATGGGTTCGCTGATGAATCTGGAAAGTGGCTTCTAGGGATAAATCTAAACAAATATTCCTCTATTACAGATAAAGTGAAATCTCTTTGCACGAAAAGATTTGCACTGCTTCCACTTTCTGTGCGTGGAGAAGCAGTTGAGAATAAATTATCCAAAAACACAATTGACACTGTAACGTATACTCCTGGTTGCTCACTGAAACTAAAGGGAAACATGATAGCCCATTCGATCCTCCTTTTGAACCGTCTCTACCTGGTGAGTCCAGACAAGGATAAAACCGATTGTGGAGTTTTTATCTGACAGTGAGTATCAAAAGACATTACAAACGCCATTTTGAGTCCGTGCGATCATAGCCATTGAAAACTGGCAACATGAGATGGACTGTGTCGGTTCACAATAACGGGGATGTGAACAGGCCATAAATCATACAGAAATATTCTTTTAACAAATGTATATTTTGTTCACAAGGATTGGCCAGTTAAACGTCTTCCTTACTCTTCACGGGACATTCGAAGACTAGTTGAAAGGGTAATAGCGCAGTTCATACTGGTGATTTTTAAGTTTTTCGTGCTCAATCAGCGCATGACTGCGAACATGAACATTGGTATTACATGCCAACTGGAGCTCCACATAAGTGTACTAACCTAGGGACGACTCACTGAAGTCTATGGATTACGAATGACATACGTTCCACCTATATAATATGCAACAGACTGAATGGATCAGCAAGAGCTGATGTGACGACATGAAAAGATTATGAAAGGTAAAAGCGAATACTATAACGTAAAAATGTGTGTTGGTTATGTAAGTTTTGACCCCGCATTTCACATTGGCATGTTTTGTAAGCACTTTTGGTGACTCTTTATTGGAAATGATAGTAATTTTCTGAACGGGCAATTACATCTGGTTTTCAGTTGGTTCCTGAAACCATATCGTTCCTCCCTCATCCTTGGTTAATACTCACCGTTGACTGTTGAAGTGATGTTCGAACTTTATTAAAAACCGTACATGGAGCTCATCAACCTGTGTTTTTGAAGTATTTACGTGATTTGAAATTAGGTGAAGGTATTCTACAGTTTAATTTCATTCACTTTCACATAAACATTTAGCCAGATAAAATAAACCAAGCATTATGACGTTCACGTGTGTCACCATTATAAGTAAAAACTGAATAGTTTCTTTTGTAAGTTTAAGACCTGCAGGGACCCAACGAAACATCTGTGGCTTCAGGGCTTCCACTTGCAAATTTATATTTCAACTCTGCATTACACAATCAGAAAGAATCTCGCACTCTTTTCCGTCTGGTCGATTTCTCAACAATACCATCACTTTGCTTTTTGGAACTGACAAGATTTCAATCAGTCTTTCAGGGTATCGCAAGCCTGTAAACAATGTTGATATTGCTCTACTTCGAATAACTAAGATACAGTTTATATATCTTGCAATTTGTGAGGCACAAGATCACCCGAGATCAAATTAAAAGGCATTAGACATGTTGGCTTGTTAAGGGTCAAATGAAATTGTTTGTCGCAAAAATACAGACTATTACATAGTGCAGGCGTCTGGAACAAACTAGGAGATGGTTAGCTTCAGAAACGTTGTAAACAGTGGGCCGAAATGCTGAACCCAGGTAATTTTGTTCTTACTTCAGAACAACTTTCGACCCTGTTGTGGTTATTCGGGAATTAGTATTTTCCCAGCCTGTCAACCGTGTACACATAAAAATTTCCGGATAGGGTTTGAATTAGGTCAGAGGGTGACCAGTCGAACGCATGCATTCTGTCTTAGTTACCTGGTGAAGAAAGTAGACAAGTTTATACGTTGACTTTTGCGTAACAGTAGTTATTTCAAGTTTCTCTAGGAGACTACTTTTTCAAAAATTACGGATTTCTAACCGAAAGCAGAAAAATTATTAAATAAAAAACGGGTAACGTCAGGTTAATTGCGCAGTCTAGGGAATAGAAGTATTTTCGGCGTCATCTCTTTTTATATTTGCCCATCACAATGATCGAATACAAAGGACGCCTGTGCACACCACTCACCACAAGTGCCTTGAGCTGAACCACTTACTGTTTTACTCACACACCAACTATCCAGTGTAAACCCTTAGGAATAAAACCAGAAAGTGTATGATTGGATTGTTATGTAATCCGGCTGGCCAGTGCTGATTGACCAATTGGGAGGCCACTGAGGAAGAAGAAAACTCTATCTCTTAAAAACAAACATATAGGGACCCCAAAGATAAGATATAAGCTAGTAAAGAAGGATAAGAGAAATGTAAACAGTGAGTAGTTAACTATAGGAACAAATAGCAGCACACCCGCGATAGGATATATATATATATATATGTATTCAGAGTTGGACTGAAAATCAAACCAAACATTTAGCACACAATTCAATTAGGTAGCTGAAGAACAGAAAAATTAAGAGGCTTCCAGGATCCGGGTGTTCGAACAGAAAATCGGGTGATGTACCAAAGGTTGGGGCCATTGGGTGATACGAACAAAAAACTGTACGACCGACTTAGGTTACCTGTGCCTAACGAAATGACCGTTTCGTTATGGACCATGTGCCATGAACACGCACAGAAGCTACCACTCAGGGGTGGCCGACGTATCCTCTGCTGCGCTCGTCGCACCAACATACACCCACGTCATCAAGATATGTGACAACTATTGTACGGTTGCGCACCTCGCGCTTTGATTTACGGCCTCGCAGCCGTCGCTTATTGAACCTTCGGACCTCCGTCCGCAGCGTAGTCCTCCAGGCGGTCTGCAAATAGGGCCAGGCCTTACCGTTATCTACGCACTGTAGGATACCACTAAAACTACCTGGATAATGTCCTAGTATCGCAGCTTCTGGTCACCAGAGTTTATCTCATTTGTTTTTAGCTGAATCAGGAGTGATCAGTCAGCCAGCATGTGGACGCTCTTTGTTCAGATAAGCTAATTTGGCATAAATAAGGACAATGTAGTTCATAGAAAAACACATGTAGAGAGACAACCGTGCATGAACTGACTGAACGACTGATGTCTTTGTGATAATAGTGTGGTTTCAATAGCTTATATTGCTCCGAATACATCCCAGATAAATGGGCCTCGCTGCCGCGTGTGCTTATGTTTTACAATTAACCTCCGGCGGCTTACCTTCATGGGTTTTACCATCAGAGATTTTACAAATTGACTGCAGTTTTAACTCTGCATTTTGTTTAACATAATCAGTTTACTCATGACCGTCATGGTATTTCAATCCCAAAACACTACCAGAAGTATGATGGTGGCCGTTTTGTTGGCGCACATCTCGACGACTGCCACATTTTTGTATTTTAATTATGAGTCAAACCTATCTTCATCAAGAGATATTACGCAATCTCACTGAACTATCCATGATACGTGAATCTCAGCGAAATATGCAAGTAATCAGAAGAAATATACAGTTTTACTTCGTATTCTGTTATTTAGGGTGCTGTAGTAATGATCTTTGAAGTGTTCACACAGGATTATCTAGTCCACAGTTTGGTTTCAACTCTGAAGATATTCTGTGATATCACTGCCATGCAGTTTTGTTTATAGCAAGTGAAAAGTCGTTACAGTGACATCTGTTCATGTATTATGGTCTTTTTGAGGTAGAAAATTGGCGACCCCCAGTGGGCCTCAAACCAGCTTGTTTCGACTGCGTTCGTTTGAAATTCAACGTTTTCAGACCAGCTGAACGTCATGTTTACCAGCAAGTAGGACTGTGAAATTTTCGCTCTCCAGCTATTCATCATTCATCCACCCAGAAAGGTTTTGGAAAAACTGCACCATTTGGAAAAAATGTTAACTTTGCAGACTATTCCCACTACAGATAGGAAGAAGTATATACAAACCATTGTTTATCTAACCACCTAAGTTTGACTCACGTCCGCTAGTATCGACTCATGTCTAGTTTATTCTACACAAAACTATGTTTAATCCAGGTAAGAGTTTTACGCAGTTTACTAACAATGTAATTCTTTTGCGTTAATTGGATGCAGGGTGAGGTAGCATGGGTTGCATATTATATGATGTATGCTTCATTCCGCGTATCCAAAATTTAGAAGTGTTTGTCAGCTTACCGGTGTGGAATCATAATAAGGAAGCGTTTCAAGAGAGCCTGGAATAAGCTCGGAATATACGTCTGATAGGTCTAATTTTGATTAGTCCACCTATTGTGGATACTCAGTTTATGACGGTTGCACAAAACCACTGTCAATAACTGCCATGAAATATTGGGTTTTGTTAGCGAAAGAAACGGGAAAGAAGGTGGTAACCTGCAGTCAAAACAGAACTTTGTTATCAGATATATTACATAACTTGTTGCAGTACTAGTATACTTGGAAGGGTAATAATGCAAGAATAAGACGAAGTTGTGCTTAAACACAGTTTAGTTGATAGAATGACTAAGATCTTTGTGCACACGTGGTCGTAAACGTTTGACAGATGGGTAAAAAATTTGTGTACCAAATACCATTTCAAAATTAATCCTCGCGAGCTTTTCTGGTTCCCGCCGTTTTCCACATAAAAACTTTCGGAAGATGCGTTTGTTATCCCTTCACCACTTTTAAGTCTATTTTGTAATGTTGAGAAATAGTTTGCACAACGAAAGCTTTGCCATTATGGAATCAAAGTGTTCCCGGCGTGAGATACTAAATGGCAATGACGATATGCAGGTAGCAGAGCATGGAGATAATTTTTGTTCATGAATGTGAGAATGATGGCTGTTCCCACAATACTTCGTCGAGGACATTTCCCGTATTGTATAGTTAAGCGTAAATGTAGCATGTTTGTTAGACAAACATGACCAGCACTGCATCTGCCTTCTGGTTTCTCCGCTGATTTTGGTCATCGCCATGGATAACGGCTTTTATTAAACAATATACTAGCTCAAAGTTTTACCAACTTAATGGACACGCGGAAAGATCCTGAAAGATATCTGTAATCACTTATGCATCTTTATTACTACTTGAGTACGCTTCATGCATGCACTACTTAGCCCGGTTTCTTCTGTTTATTCCGTGCTAATTGTTCTTGCCATGGGAATCCACATGAAACTTGTGAACTGAGATGTCTGGGATGAAAAATTATATCATGCCTGTAGTATCGAAGATTTTCTATACGGAAGGTTCGAGCTTAAAGATGTGGCAGCTTAAAATCGTTTCATTTAATTTTGGAGGAAATGCATGTAGTAGGCCAGTCTTTCAGCTGCCAAAGTCACTTTCAAAGCCTACACTAACGGATAAATCCAAGCCCCACTCATGTATGATGCTGTTGTAGAGTTAACGAAGAAACTGCAGCCTTAGGTTCGTTTGCGAGATTTTCTTACGGGTCCTTCCATTACGCGTGTTATTTGTACGCAAAAACGATGCGCAAATGAAGTTGTCTTCTTGTCTTCACAGCCATTTATGGAACTGTTTGTTAACTTATCAAGAATAAGCGGTTGGGAAGTAACCTCTATTGCCATAACGTATAATAACAAAAGTAGGTTAGGCAGTATAAACTGTCACGAAACAAACAAGAAGTCACTGAGTCATACTGCAGAATTGCCGCAGAAAAATTTGCAGTTTTGTTGCACGGTGATTAGTCCAAAAATTCCACGCATATCTTCTGTAATTAACGGGATATAAAAGTCATTTGTAAGCACCAAAACAGAACGTTCCCGTGCCTTACAGATGACTCAGTTATCAATGCATTCCCCTAATCTCCCATCTGCGTCTGTTGCTGTTTTCTTTCGTTTTTTCGTTTGTTGTGATGTTTGGGGTTACTAAGTGATAATTGTTTCGGTGATTATACACGAGCAGTTGGTGAAAATGGTCGGGAAATTTGTACCCAGGAACAGCGGAATCGATTCCGAAATAATAGTTACAAACCGCATTTATTATGTCCTCAAACTCAACTGTCTGAGTCTGTTCAATAATATGCTTATTAACCCTAAACATAATACATGATTTACATAGTTGATATGGTAAACCTCAGCGAATAACAGGTACAGTATTTTAAGCGGACTGTGTATGACCATCCAACATGCGATGAGCTATGAATTATTTCGTAAAATATTTGTTTTTCCAAAAACGCCTGAAAATTTCACCAGAAATGCAAACTATACAAAATTATTACAGCCTCAACTGATTAGTTTAGAAAGGTGAACAAATTACTGAGCTTATTGCCATAATGTTAGGGGAGAAATTGAACAGTTGGGGTTGGTTCAATCAATCCACTAAAAGTTCAAATTCAATGCGAGAAGGGTTCGTAGTATTTTCCAGTTCGCACTGGATGCTAATCAGTACGTTTTTCCGAGGATCTCTCACTTCTAAAAATACTAGTGGAGCCATATAAGATTCTTGGTTCAGATAAGGGAAATACTGCTGAGGAAACAGTCCACATGAACGATCGCAACCCTCCTCATCGTGGACCAGGGCATCGTAAAAGCAGAGAGTGCCAATTAGATCGTCATCGTTTGGTGTGGCTCCACGACAGCACACAGTCACTCCATGTTGCGTAGATGGTAGCCATCCATAGATGCTGTTTAACGTCAGTATGAAACATGGTGAGCTGTCATCATAGCCAAACATCCGGTTAATATTGCAGCGGTATGCCCAGTTGGCATCGAAAACGCAACTGGAACGGTCAAGGTCAACGTTTGGTGAATGATGGGTGCTATTCGTGAAATCACATTGTCGGAGAGAGTCCTGCATATGTCTGATATCCTCATAGGCATACATGAAGGCGTACAATGCATCATTGTAGATGAGGAACGTGTCATCTCTAAAGTTCTGTTGTGGGAATAGCAGCGCAGTAGGTTAGAACATTAACAGCGGTGCAGTATTCATTAAAATATTCCACAAATATCAACCAAAAAGTTACGATTACATGATAAGACTAATGATGGTAGGACGAATGGTTAAAAAATCTATACTGTTACAATGGTAATAAGTTATATTTCACCTGATTAACAGATTCCGCAGCCTCATCATTTGCTGGAACCGTAAGTCCTAGATCACTGTGTACATAAGATCACATTTTCTTATCGCCTTGCCTTATCTGTCAACTGTGTTCAATATTTGTTTATTACGAAACTTCAAGTGATTCTAGAAACAGTTTCGAGATTTTGTTTGCTGATATAGGTGGCCACTAATAACGATGTAGTAAGCGTGTTTTGTCAACTGTTTTACGATCATAATAGCTCAATTCCAGAAGGTTTAATTCATAACATCAAGAAAGCCACATTTACTTGCTCGGCTTTTGGATAGATGAGAATATCAAACTTCAAAATGCTGAGAAATTCATGTCTGTGAAACAACTATAAAAATGCAAACTGAGTCTGCTTAATCAATAGCCACCCCGCCCCCCCCCCAAAAAAAGTTAGTTGCGCTGTTGCAGGTTTATCTGTGTCCGTAAAAAAGGATTTTATTTGTAGAAACGTTTTCAGTTGCACTAAAATCAATAAGATTATACAAAAGTTCTCACCTGTCCACTCAGTGTGCATTCATGATTGAACCTACGTATTTCATATCAACTGTAAATTTCTGTGCTAACGTTTATTTAAGTTTTTATAAATATTGAGGGCTCAAACGTGAATATATAATCCGAGCAAACTACTCACAAAATAGCGACTTCATCGTTAACCCAGTTTGAAGCAAGGTTAATGTCTTCATCTATCAGTATTATGGAAGCTTGTTTTCATTTCAGGTGAGACCGATTGTACCCGTTTATGTTTCTTTCGAAAAAAGGAATACATTCTTCTAGGAAAAAACCCACCAGTACATCCAATGCTGTTTTGACTTGTCATTCTGACTAATATTAAATAGGTGTCCGTTGACTCCGCCAGATCGTGATTCATCTTGTGATGCAACTTTCGATGGACATTTGCCTCAGTAAATTCAGCTAACGGTATATGTATGAGGACCGATTTCGACAGCAGCACAAACAGTATTACAGTGTTGATGACGGCCACAAAGTAGACTGTTCACGAGATTTTTCTCGAAGTCGGAACCAAACAGATCATTATGGTACTCACAGTTAATGATATTCATTGAACACATTGTATGACAAAATATTTGTTTCATAAATTAACACTTTAGAAGTTTAGTACACCTCGATAAAATTTATCAACAACTAAATTAGCTGCTGCTTCTGAGGGCTTTTGAACAGGCGATGTGTGGAAGTACGTAAGCTGTGATCAAAGTGCAGTGCTTCCTAGGAGGAACTCCAGGAAGTTGTTTTTGTATTTGTTCAAGCTAACTGTGAACTTATGGACAAGGCGCAGCACAGGACAAAATTGTATTCCTATTTGGATGTAAGACTTGAATGACTACTCGTTACAGTTTACAGAAACCGTCAGAACTTTGGGTTTGTCAGAGAATTACATTGAAATTTGGCTTCAAGTCGCTATAATCAACGAAGTTTTAGTGTTTATTAAATGGAGTTCGTCTGCCGGTTTTCGACAACAATACAACAGCAGTCCATAATATATCAGTTATTTACTTCTTATATTCCAAATACAATACTAAAGAATTACAAAAGATGGAGCAGACGATCCTCCTTTACTGATAGTACATACAATTTGTATACACTCAAGTTTCTCGTCTTATCTCCAACATCTACCCTGTATTAGCTGTGCTGTTGAAGATAGGGAGCAAAGAAAGCCAGTTATAAAGTCGACTCGTATATTTGACATCGACTGAATTGGCAGAACAAAAAACATCCATTTGCGTATGCTACTTCAAAACGACCTTTGGCAGATGGCTTTCTTCAAAGTTTGGAATCACGGATTGCGATAGTAAATTTATTGTAAGACAAGTAACGAAAAACCTGATAACTGTCAAAGTGGGACAGGATGTAACTGCATATCATTACTCAGATTCCGTACATCTGCTTGTTGATTGCACTGCGATACAACGGATTGATCGATTTGTTCAAATGCTATTTACTCAAACAGTTAATAGTTCAGCTTTTAGCCAATGTTGGGTCAAAATCCGCCTTTTATTGATAGAATTAATAATAGCTTTAGTTTACGGGAAGACAAGTTTAAATTGTGAGATAGTTTCTTCACACAACTAAAGATTTACTTTCCAGTGATGCGTTCAAATGAAATTTATTCTATCCATTATTGTATGACTGACTCACGTGAGGTAAATATTCGTTAACGTGGAAGAGTATTTTTATTGGGGCAGTGAAAAATGTTAATTCGCATTATTTATGACATAGCATAGTTCTCTGCTTATTATAAAATGTGTGCTACAGCACACAAGCGTATAAAACTGGAAGAAAAAGAGTCAAATGTGAAACCAAACATACAAGGAAAAAACACAGTGAGACTGTTCGCTATTCAGCAAATAGCACCATTAACCTAACAGTGATAAACTAACAAAACTTCACCTGTCGTTTCGTCATGCTAATGTAGTCGACCTGTCAACTAGATGGAACTCCGTATATGACGTGGGATCTGGCGAACGGAGGTGTTTGAGATTTTAGAGGTGGAACTGAGATCCATTTTGTAGTGAAAGTTGGCACAATCTCTGCAGCGTTATACGTCCTTAATCCAGTAGCCTTCAAACGGCGTTGTGGTAAAATACTGACACAATCCCCTCTGAATGGCGGTTGCACAGAAGCCTTCAACTCTGGCACCCGGTCACTGTTTGCACGTGCGGTTTTTCCTTAGAAAACTTGGAAATCAATGATTGCGCATACCCGTTTTCCAGGAGAACCTAATTAATTATTTGCAGTCAAGAATGTGAATGCACATTAACATTCCTGAATTTGTTTCGCGGAAATTTTGCTTTACACAATCAGTTGCAATTCACTCTGAATTGTCTCCTGAGTGCAAACCTTTCTGGTTCTATTTAATAACGCTGTAATATGGTTTATTTCATAATGGCTTGGCACAGAACTGTTAAATAGTAGGTATTCACCGTTCCAGGTGTATTTGTGATGAACTGAGCGTTGCGTCGAACCATCAGTTGTTCGAGTAAGGCGAATATCCGATAACTGAATAGGATTATTACATTCAAGTTCAGAATTTAGTTTTTATGTTGGCAGGCAGTTCGTTGAATACCGTTTGCACTCATTCGGCATTTTCCTTGCTGTATGTCACAACTAATACATTGTCCATATATGGGAGAAGTGAATCGGTTTTAGAGATAGTTCCTTGAGCTCGATTTTCCAGATGGGTCATGAAAATTTCAGCCTAGGTAGGTATCAAGGGACTTTGCAGGGCTACACAATCAATTTGTCCACAGCCTTTGAGGTGGAAGCTGATTTTAGATTTGAACTACACAAAAGCAGTCGTTCGAGTTTGGACATCGTAAAGTAAATCAAGTTTATCCACAGTGATGCAATCACATGGGATCCGATTGGTTTCTTGAATGAGTACGTTTGTAAATGACGAATCGACACCCATTCTAATCATGCCCTTCTTATGAAGATTGCCGAGAATTTCAACGAGGTGGAAGCTGCCTTACAGCGAATGTTTTACATATTGACTGTTTTGTTAGTTCCATTACCTTAACTAGTCACTTTGCTAACTCGCGCTCATTTGTGGTAGGCATCGGCAAAACTGGTCGCAATGGTACATTATCTTTGTGAGACTTAGTCAATTCATATACCTGATGCATATGAGAGCCTCTGGCTCGTAGAGTGTTGGTTGTTGTTGAGTTGATTATTTCACCCGTGGTAAAAGTTTCATTCCTTTCGGTATTCTTTGTCCAAACTCATTGAGAGCAAATAGCTCCACCATATGTTTTCCTTGTATGTTTGATTTCGCACTTGACCTTTGTTTTCCGCTTCATAATCTCCTGTTCTCTGGCACGTACTTGATTTGCTAGGGCGTAAGTCGTATGAGTTAAAGTTTTCGACTGCTGCACTAAAATTTGTTTCGGGTGTTTTACATTTTTAAGATTTTTCTTAGATAGTCACGTTAGGGGAGCCATCAGCAGGTGTGTATCTTTATAGCCGGTTTTAATACACTGACTAAATAAGTAACACTTCACTGACTCAAAATGTAATGGCATAGCACGTCGACTCCTGAAGACGAACATCAGTTAAACTCGTGGTTTAATGAAAATTACTTATTTACTTTTGATAATGAGGCAAACTAATATTAATTAATGAGTTTCCACTTCAAAGTCAAGACAACGCCAGGAACCCTACTTCAGAACCGATGTAAATATGCACATAAGTCAAACAAAAGAAGCGCAAGTCAGGCAGTTAATTTTGTTGGGAAACAACAGTAACAATGACGCACAAAAATAACTTAATAAAAAGCAGAACGAACCAGATTCATGCTCTGTTGGGTTCCAGAGGTTCACCTTCTAATATTCTTCTCAGACACCACTTTTTGGTAGACACATCCCAGAACTTTATAACAATTGTATTAAAGACCTACCACAAAAAGTAAATGAAAGTTTCTTACAAAAAACCCCGCAAACTCAGCTCCATCTACAGTCGCAAGTTAACAGTGGTGTTTTATGTCAGTCGACACAATTGTTAGCTTTATCAAAGAAATACAGATTGCGTGCATAGGAACAAGACAAAAGTTATAAGCAGTCTAATGCTCATTTTTATCACTCAGCGAACAGTATACGACGAGGCGTCTAAAACAATATACATTGAGGCATTCGGCTGCAAATTCACGAACAGTTCTTCTTCTGCGGTTTTGTTAACTACGTACTCAAAATAAATAAATTTGGAATGATTTCGCTTGGTAGTTGAGCTACGGTTGGTAGCAAATATTAATGGATACCGAGGATTGGCTATTAACACCTACTCGTGAATGTGGTTGCATATCAGTTATGATTTATTAAACTCATGAAGATTGTGGTTCATCCAAAAAAATAATCACCATATATATCCACAATTCTGAAAACGAGTAGAACTGTTAGAAACAACCATATTATACATCGGAAGGAAAAAAATTGTTAGAAGATTAGTAAATAATAAATTCAACAGCATATAATATTATATCTGACGGAATAAACTGCACTGTTTCCTTGCTGTAAACCGTTAGCGGATGACCCGTTGCTTCTTTGAGCAGAAATCATTTTGACCCCGGGTGGATTTGGATAGGGAGAAAAATTCTCACCGGACTGTTTGTACATATGTGCCTGTCAATGCGCTTGGTTAGGTTTGCACACTCTCACAGAATAGTGAGTTTAATGAGAATCAGTCATATCTAAGAGTATCCCTTGACTCTTAATTTTGAACTGATTGATTTTTATGTATTAAATCACTTGTTGTACGGACACGACTTCAGACCAGTTCGTTTTCACCACGTGATCCACGTCATTTTTTCAGGGTAACCGTTGTGTCGGCCGTGGAAACCGATTTCCGTTAATCGTTGTCGAACGGTGTCAAAAGCTACGTGTCCAACATCAATGTTCGAGTGATTGATAGCACAGAAACGTTACTTGTGCGATTGATCCGATTTGTTTGGTTCAGTTTGTTTAACAGAGAAAAGAGTTTTAGTTGTTTCAACTGCTGCTTTCTCACAGTGTGTACACGCTGATTTGCATTCAACATCAACGATCATTGTTGCGATTTAAACAGATGATAGAAAGCGCGAATCATGAATAGTGACATTCACGAAATCTACTGCATTTCTAATGCGATTATATCTTAAACGTCTTAGCTGCCCGTGATTGTGTACCTGATCATCACTCTGGAAGCATTGACAATCCTCAGCAAGGATGAAGAATGGTAACTACGGTTGTAAAATGTGGTCCTCAAACGTAATAGTTTTGCTATTCATGTACATCTTTAGAAACGTTCAGATAAGCTACAATGATTGAAGATTTACATCATATCGTTGGAAGAACAATCACTCAAATTTCATCAGAATTCAACTCGGTTTGAGAAAGTTGGTTAATTATGAACTGGAACATATTGAATAGTAACAATGCTGGCTTACAAAAATGTTTGCTTCACGGTTGATATTAGGTGCAGCACATGAACTGAAAGATTACAGGGGTGCCACTTTAGTCAAAGTAACACATTGTTGTCGTTATGAAAAATTAAGTTGACGTTAAGGTAAAAACGAAAGGTGCAAACAGAACGACTGAATTCGTCAGTTTTAACTGAACATAATTCATAATTGATCGCAGCATTCGCATTCAGATAGACTTTTTAGCCGGTTCCTTCAGAAACAAAGCACTGGACTCGAGTTTAGTTCTTGTTACAGCTCGTCAGGGGTACATGTCCTTGCCGAGGTCGGGAGTAGACCTCCAAACATACTTTCTTGAGGCAATCGTGTTGACTACTGTGTCTTTCACTTCACATTAGGCAAGACTGAACCATCGTATATGGAAGCTCAGACACATTCGCTTATATGTCGTGCTCTGATTACCAGGCCACCACAGGAGGAGACACAGTAGCTGTCTTATTAATTCCAAACGATGACCCCTTGATTAGGACTTTTCTCCTAGTTGAAATAACAGAAATAATTAACTTTTTGAACGATATTTTGGGTATTGATAAGCAGTAGAGGATTTTGGTCTATGGGATTGCAACAGATGCGATCAATTGTAAGTGTTGTTCACTTTATATGGAAAACAAAATCCCCACCATTCATCAGTAATCGTCAGTTTAAGTTTTAGGTCATCACAAATTGGAGGGGGGATGTACACACCTATTACAAACAGGTTTCTATCCAAACAAAATGTTTTACAGTCATAGACGGTCGTACGAATTCATAACAATCATTGTGCTCCAACTGTTTCGGATGTTTGTATTAGCCCAGTTTTGAGATGTCATATTCTACCAACGACCGCGTATTGTTTCTCAAAGGACCTTCGCAAGTGACCTTACAAAATTTGCCCACTTCTAACAGGTGAGTGATCCTTTCTTTAGATTAATGATGGCTCAAATGGAGTAAAAATTGTTACCACATTAACTTGTTCGGGTGCATAAACACTGCAACGTAAGGACTGTAGTCTAAGCAGACTGTTCGATATGAACCTACCGGCAAATTTTCACATGCGAAGTTGAATCGGTAAACACCTATGGTTTTGTGAAAGTTCACCCATACTGTCCATTTCGACATTGTAAACTCCACGAATAGCCCAGTATGCTAGTTAATGGCTAGCAAACTTTATCAGACACATTTAGCCGGAGGAGTTCTGATGGGTTCACATGTGAAGTTTCAATAAGAATACAGAAATCAACGTCCATTTGAAACTGCTTAGGCGAGAGTAATTATTTCGGAATGCATATGTCTGTGTTTTTGGTCAGGGGTAGGTGACGTGCACTGATAAGTTGGTCTCAAATGGTTTGCATATGATGAGTTTTACAGTTTTGAAGTTCGTATGAATCACTTTTGCACGTTCAATATAAGATAATTTAATCTGATTATTATTGTCGCTCTAACAGATAACTCTGCCTCTCGAAGTGATCACACAAGAGTGCAGAGCACTTTGCGAATGAATTGAATGAAGTAAATCGCCAAGATAAAGTGCTCCAAATCCATCGAACACGGTCAGTCATTAATTCAGTTGGCATTGCTACAAGTTTCTGAGATTTAATTTGACAGTTTTATAGTAATTTCATCAACGTGGTCGACATGTCAACAGCGGTTGCATGAATAAATGCAGATGAACAAAAACCGTAAGCTAATTCTGTCATGATGTTGTAACCAAACCCAGTGAAATTCTGAGCCGTGAGTCAGGATGAGTCACTAGAACAGAAAGAAGACATAACGCGATGTTAATATTTAGTTTACTCTTATCAGTCGCAAACGCAAGACAGGCCAGCTGTATACCGCATACAAATAGAGACAAACAGGGACTAGATACGCCTACAATCACACCTAGTATGGTATAATCACGACCATAGCAACCATTAGGTTGCTTCAACCACTTTTGTGGACATAACACCGGCTTGTAAGTTGGCATAAACGCCGCTTCGGAGAAAGCCAGTAACTTTGGGCTTTGATGGCTTAACGATATCTTGAATAAGTTTAATGGGTCAACTCGGTGACCTGTTGTCATGAGGTGTTTAGCAGTTGGTGATATTGGATTTTAAGCAGTCATTTCCCTACGTTGAGGCTGATGCGTCATCAGTTGTTCCAACCATTTCGATATATGTTCGACGACTCACTGTGACAGTTGTCGATCTGTTTATGTAAACGTCACCGAAACTGCATGTGAACTGGTACACAACATGGGAGACAGAAGAGGTTGACGGATTATTTTCTGGATTGCGGAGAACTGGTCATCTAGTGGTTTGAACTGACCTTGAGAGACTCCTTTTAATTAGCTGAAATCTTGAGAAACGTTTCGGTGAGTACTCAAACAATGTATTACGTGGATGCAAATTATCTTTATCCCGAAGGTTTTCCTTGAGAAAGTTGAGTTATGTGCATTTATCTTTAGTCAGAACCGTGATACAAGTGTTCCACTTGAATATCTTAAACGTCCTAATTTATTTTGTACGAAAAACATCCATTTCGGTCTTGAGGGACTTGTTTACAAACAGGTAGACGGTTTTGCAGTGAGTATCCATTCGGCCCCAACACTAGGGGACCTCTTCTTAAGAATGACTAAGCGACAAGTCTTACAGTATATAGTCAACTCTTTATTGTACAGTCGATGCGTTGATGCTATTTTAATGTTTACTGAAGTTGCCCACTTCGATTTGTTTCTCAGTTTCTCTAATAGTATTCACCTCAACCTATCTTTGTTTTATGAAATTAAACCGAACAACGGTTTACAATTTTTGTGCTCTATGTAGTTGTCTAAATGGTCACTTCTGAATCATAAGAACTGGAAACTATCCTTCCTCTGAGCCGTAAATATGGGATTCAGTCCCCTTTGTTGCCATATTATGTGCCTCGATGGATCTATCCGGATATCTATGTGCTAGCAAGGTTTATCTCAGCAACGCCTGTTCTTCATCAGAATCGAAAGGAGACACATGTTGCAACCTAATGGATTGCTATGATCGTGATTACATCATACTAGGTGTGATTGTAGGCGTATCTAGTCCCTGTTTGTCTCTATCTGTATGCGGCATATAGCTGGCCTGTCTTGCGTTTGCGATTGATAAGAGTAAACGAACTATTAACATCGCAATATGTCTTCTTTTCGCTTTGATAAAGTGGTTAAATGGAATTCAGTTCTTCAAACATTAGGTCATGCCATTAGTTTTGTAGTCCTAAAGTGTCAGTTTAAATAACCTGTTTCCTTGGAATGCTGGCGCAGAAACATTACCTTCCGTTCTCCGTTTACCATCGTTGATTGAATGTACTTTATAGATATATATATTCGAAGCCTTCGTACTAATTCATTTCAATAAGTTTTTTAGAGATATTTTTAAATATCTTCAGAACTTGCTAGGTAAATACTTTTACAACTCTGTACGTGATCAGCAAATAACGGTTCGGCCCAACTTCAGTTTAAAGCAAAATTAGGATTGACTGCCGTCCCATGAATATCATATGAATGAAAAATAATATACTGATACCACTTCTGGTTTGCCGACCCACTAGCGTATCACACGAATAGAGAAAATTTGGATAAGTCGACGAAGAGTTGATGAAACAGAGGCACGTCATATGGCTTGATGACCAAATGTGGTATGGCGACAAATGTGTATTATTACTTAGGTGATTATTAGTCGCGACGATCAGCTTTTACGCCACTATGGGAAGGATACGTGACAGTCAGACAGAATTTGGATCGTTGATATCAAATAGGCAAAAATTTTGATTGATCGTGATTATGGTTTTAAGTTGTCAAGGAGAGAAACTTGCGTGAGAACTGCTAGGATGAGTTGGAATAAATTAAGCCAAGCTACGTGAAGAAATTGCCTTTCACAATTTGACAGATGAGCATGCGACATTTGTACGAGCATAACGTTAGCGAACAAACTAGTTGGAGTTGTCAGTAGTCTAGTTTTACAACCAAGCTTTGCAGAAAATGCTTCAAAGTGATGAGAACCAGTGTTGGTTTAGCAGTAGCGAAAAATCCGAAGAAACATTTACTCGTATATATTTACACTTACTAAACACATTTAAAGCAGTAAATATGCGTTCGAAAAATTGAAATGATCAGGTTTACAACAACAGAATTATTTCTAGAAATTAATCGATCCACACTGTTTTGAACAAAAATTTGTTGAATCTGGGACCAGGAATGTCGCTACCCTTAAGCACATATCATAAGGATATAGGCAAACTTTCAAAATCTTTGACGTGAAAATGACAAAGGATATTCTGGAATAATGTGATTATTGAAACGCATACGTAAAATCAGAATTGGAAGCTATTATTATGCGTAGTTGGAAACAATTAGACATTTAGAATAAGATCGTCATTACAGTGTTTAAAAGCGCACGTAGCTAGAAGGGACCACCTCAAGTTTTGGCTCAGTGTATCATCCGGAAAGTAGAGTACGGACTGCATTGTTTTCAAATTGTAAATAGCGACTCTTTTTGAATCGGACCGATTAGAAGTTTCCCCTAAAGGTTTGCTTGTTAATCTTGAATTTTAATTAGGTCGTACGAATTGGATTCTAAATGACGCGCTGCATATTTAATTGTTACCAAACACAATCTTCAAGCCAGCGCACGCAAATCGGACTTTTTAGTTATACGTTTGAACACCTGAATTTCACAGGATCTGTTCTTAACGGTGTAAATGGTTCTGAGCCCAGGATTCTTTCTATGCCTTTGTTTTCTTTATAAAAAATGAAAGGCAGTTCTGATTGAAACAGGCCTCCTTCGAGGGGCCTCGCGGTTATTACCACTTAGTATGGTGCTTATGTGTACCTCCATTTCGATACCTATCAGTGGTTTCGGGATATTCCAGCGTAAACTGACTGGGAAATCCTTCTTAGACAGTCGATCTCCTGGATTGTTTGCTGAACTACTTGTGATACAGTCAATTAGGTGTGAAATTCTTGAGCTTCAGTCGTAGCTTCTCAGTTCAGCTGGTAAAACACATGTTGCGTCAGGGCATGTTGTTTCCGCTGGTAGCTCAAATCCAACTGAACTCCGAATTTTTGCAATTGTTTTTTCTAATGTATTATCTGATGAAGGCGTCCATTTGTAAATCTGATCAAACGAACAGAGACACATACTAAACTAACTGAATTTTTCATGGAGCAACCCACTAACTGGTATGAAGTTCTCCAATTAGTTCTGATGCATTTACGCTGGCAGACTTAGGGAGCCAAAATTCGTAGATGTGGATGTGACGAGACCGTTCCGATTAAAGTCTGCTCATAGGGGATGATTGCAATAGTGTCTGCTAGAGGTAGGTAGTTTTGCTGGATAGCATCATAACTCGACCCAGTTTATCAGTTTTTGATCAAAAAATCTATTCAATGAGCCATCAATTTACTTTCAGTGAATCTTAATAATTCATTAGTGTTTTCTGCTTATTCTTCAATTCCCGTCAGAATGTTCTTGACAGAAAAACTGATTTACGCAAAACGTATGATATTATTCATGAATACCAATATATCCTTTAGTGATCGTACATAAGAATTCGTTTTTAGTGATAAAGCATCCATCACATTTTACGGCCGCACTGCTGATAACAACATTATTTACGTTTTTTTGCTTTTTCGACTCACCTCCGACAGAAAATTGATTTGTTTAGAATTTATAGGAGGGACTGATGTGACGAAAGTAGAAGCATTGCACTTGCAAAAAAGACGGGCTTTGTTTTTACAATATTCGATATCTCTTCTACACTCGACTTTTCAAACCAAGTTTGAACAATTTTATCACCTAAGCCTTTGCTGTATGAATTTAGGATGAAGTTTTTCACAGATCATCATCGCATGTAGTAAGTGTTTAGAATATCTAAAACTATTTGCTCTATGCTACGTTATTGGAATTTTACTTACAAAAACAGCTCACTTGTGTCACAAGTTTGAAACGAATCAGTAAGATGCAGACTAAACATTTTCTCAAACTTAATAAGTTTCTAACCCCACCATTTAAATAAAAACGATACTTCGTACCCGCGTTACCGTCTAACTGCCTCAGGCTTTCCAGTCTACAAGTTTCTGGGTCACTGGTGTTCATTTTTGCCGATGAAGACCGAGGATTTGTCTTGTGTGCGACCGAGTTTCTTTTAAATATGTTTTTGTTTTTTATTCTGTCTAGTTATTTTCACCTCAAGCACTTTCACATTTCATATTTTCATCGGATTAGGGCCACCGGCGTATGATATGAAAGTGACAAATTTGAAGATCGAGCAATTATGCACACAACAATGGTTATCGGTTTTAAACACAAATTTTGTTTTAAAGGCCACTGAAAAGTAATGATAAGCTACAAAATACTGTAATAAATGACTTAGTTTACTTCGGTTTGCTCACCTTCACTTCTTCATCGATCGTCTCGACTTCCCTCATAATCTAGTGAAACAAACTGGGCTATGCTTTATATCATTATATATTACCCTAGTTTAAATTTGAAAGAAACACCTGGTATTCGGTTTCACTTTTTCGTATTCATCCATACGCGGAAATCGAGTTCATCTAGAAATCTTGAGAATTTGGATCATTACGGGTTTTGTTGAAGCCAACTCTATTGTCGGCATACGTTGTGACTCTGCCGGAGTTACCAGTTTACGTGCCGAATGTCCGGTTCTTCTTTCCGCTAGCATCCGTCTGGTTATCAGTTGGAGTAGAAGGCACATAAAGCACCATTATCGACCTTCTCAGTTAATCTAATTGCTTGGTTTTTATTTGGTTTTCGTACGAGTGAACGCTCTATTTGCGGTATTTTGTCGCCGTGGTTGTGATCAGCATCTCCAGCTATACAGCAATTTAATCAGATTAGCTTTTGTCTGTGTGCAATTGTGTGTATGTATGTATAAATGCATATAAATGCATGTATCCTGAGTATGCGCTTCGGTTATGTTCCACTTGACTAAAACATTAGGACAGACTTGGTGAGTTGGCTACGATATTAGGAGGTACTCGCTACATGAAGGTATTTAAGTGTAGTCAGGACAAGATTTGACGGTTTGAATCCAGCCGAGACAGATTTCACTAACGGATATTTCCTAACACGTAGTAAATAAGTTAACCAGAAAATGCCTTTTAAAGTGATAGTGCTTGAGTAAAACATCAGTTTGACTTTCAAGACCGATTTTGATTGGTCGATTGTGACAAAGTTTACACATTTGATTTCTGTGGTAGAAGTCGTTTTGATTTACCCACTCACTTACGTGGACGGGTTGATAGTCGCACAACATTACAAGCAAGCCTTAATGCTCTAGGTTTTAACTACCCTCGATTGGCTTCCTAGAGACTGCTGTAACCAAAATCAGGTTGAGAATGAAACAGACATCTAGTGTGGTTGGGTCAACTTAAGTTGCAGCTAATGGAGTTGGCCAAATCCTTTCCGGTTACGTTAGGGATGATACTGATGTAACTAAAGTGCACCCCTGTGTGGAGTTATTTATCAAACCATGCCACACTGAAGACAGGAATATGCTATCACTGTAGTTAAGTTAAAGTAAACGTATTTATTGTGAATACCAAAAGCTACGCCGCAACAGTATCCCGTTTGAAAAGGCAGAGACATAATTGCTGAAAACATACGTTGTGATTCTTTGATGGTGTATTTGACGCGACAACCAAATCATCTTTAAGTCTTTGAAACTGATTTACTTGAAAGCTATGCTTTTGTACTTTGATTTAATGAGCTGCAGGAAGTGATTACAAACATTCTGTTTCCTACGATTGATCATGTGTCGTTTACATGATGGCCGACAAATTGTGGAGGGTAGAAAAACCCATTCATAATTTCATCCTCATCCTCATCATCACAGAGAGCAATACATCATTGGTTCAAACTGATGCTTAACTGCCACACCATAATTTGTGCTTTCAGGTAACTAAGATAAAGGTTGATAAAGACAAGTGCAACCTGTGAACCAATGAAAAAACCACCGATTTGAGTGCATTATTTATTTTCAGGTTTTGTCAATCGCCGTAGTTAAAATCATGGTAGAAGTTACGTTCAAACATTTCGAATAAATTTGTATTGACGTTTTCTTGTGTTCTAAAAAAGGCCATACATGCACGGTTTCGGGATGTAATCTACATCCGTTCTATCTGCATGTCAGTTTATTACCTATTACAGAACCTGCTTTTGCATAAAAACATATAAAAGGAAGGAGCCGAAGTAGATGAGCGAACACTTAATTTTGGATTTGCTTTTTTAAAAAGTTAAGGTCGGATTAATTTGCAGGTGATATCTAGTTCACTAATGATAAGTCTGTTGAAGAAGGGCAAGCTTATTTTGAATCTGATAGCTGAACACAAGGAAGAAAGTCTGCACAACTTTATGACGTTCAGTATGTAACAGTTTTTGATTGTTAATCCGAATTAACCGTCCTTATTCGGTCGCATTCTGATTCGCAATGTTACAGTTAAGATTAGTACATTTATGGCGATATTTTGATCATAATAATCTTTAACGTCTTACTTGTTGTAATCAATCTACCGAGCAAACATCGCCAAGATTGACTTTGGTGTTTTTTAGGGTGCAAACCTATCTCCATTATCACTCCCACAGGTTGGATGCTGATGCAACGTTCTATCTTAAACTCACATGTGAAGCGCCATCAGACGGTAAAAAGTGGACCCTGATTTCCTCGCTCCCTTGATTACAGCGTTTTTCCGAAATGTACAACGGATTGGAATTTTGCATTCTCAGTGTTAACACAGCACGTTTAGTAGTATGTAACCTTTGTATGTGAGAGATTACCAGAATATTGAATGTTCTGCTGATTACACATCTATTCGCGGAAACCTAAACCCTTAGTTCGACTTTGTCTATGCACCTTCGAATCTGGTACCAAACATTACGTGCTTTTCAAGTTTCATCAACGTTGAATCTTTGGATTGCATCATTTTTGTCATGTCCAGAGTCTACCAATGTAAAGGTCTGCTACAACTACTACGATGCCGTATCATTCACGTGCACCTTGTGGAATCGAAAACGTTTAGAAGCAATAAAGGAATTTCAAAACAATCACAACGGTATTTTAACTAAGCCAGATAAAGAAGCTGGAGTCGTTCTACCAGATAAATTAGGTTATGTTGGCAGGCTGACCCGCATTTTGCCTGATCAACCAAAGTTGTGAATGGTCCAATCGGAGAAAGATAAAACGGTAACAATTTGGAAGAGCCTATTCAAACCATTTTGCCAGATAAACCAGACTGATGGGATTGATGCAGTTAATCTTGAGGTAATCAGACCGATTGTTCTGAAAGATACATCACAGTTTGAGGATTTGTCGACTGGTTCAACGTTAGAGGTCACAAGATACTTCCCTCAGATATCATGTCAATTTACACAAATGTGCCGTCTAAAGAAACAGTAGACTACTTATGTGATTATATCGTACAGAATCAAATGTGATTCAGTATTGCGGCTGAAAGCTCGTGGCCATAGTGTACAATCTCAGTTCAGGTTTAATATACACATAGAAAGATGGGTAAGTATGAGGCTCCCACTAGGCCATTTGCTTGCAGATGTACTTATAGCTGAAGTGAAATTTAATCATTTGAGACCAAGAGTTCCCGAACTTTTGTTCTATGAACGTTATGGGGATGAACATTTCGGCGTGATCAATGACACTACTGGTGAGCATAACATTCTGCTGGCATTTAGTCCTGCACACTCGAATATACAGTTCACTCTGGGAGAAGAAAACGATGTGGTAACGTACCTTGTAGGATATAGTATGTAATTTCATATCTTGCTTTATTTTTGTTTGCCGTCTATATCAGTAGCCTATACACAAAATGAATATCACTTGTTTGAGTTGTTTCAATTAAACAGTACAATTTTGGTGCACATGTCGCATGTTCTTGAAGCTCCTGCTCCGCTCGGATCGAAATCACTCATACTGAGCTATTCAGTGCCTGCTTTTCCAGCTAACTGTTTGTTTTTCGTTTCTCTATATAGGGCTAGTCCCCTATAACATGAAACTGGATGAATTCATCTGGAAGTTTATTCACAAGTAAAAGACGCGGACGTGACAGAACACTCATTTTGTTAACACTGTTCGACTGAAGACAAACGAAGGGTTTTGCTGTCCAACCGATGCAGCAAGCAGGTTGTGCACGCCAGGCAACTCAGACAACGAACTACAACACATCGGACAGATATTGAGCCAGAATGGGTATCCTGAGAGGTTTCCGGAGAAGAATTTGAAACTGAAGGATGCTCAACCAGTGGCGGAAACATTAGCGGAAAAGTTTTTGTTAGTGTGCCACTTAAAAGCAATGCTGCTGGCGAACTGGCCAGTCGTAGGTCGACATGCAAAGGCAGAGACCTACTATC
>LUCH01000087.1:237589-257740 GCA_013368495.1 Paragonimus heterotremus | reverse complement strand
CTGGAGCATTTTCTATATTCCACATGATAGAATGGGTTGGTTATATAGCTAAGTAGAATTGTAAAATTTCTCATTTCTATGCTTGGCTTCTTAGCTCAGCTGGTAAAGCACTTGGTGTACTTGGGAATGACGTTTACTTCGTTGGTTCCACTTTAGTAAAAGTCCGAATTGCTCACAATTGTGTCTGTCATAAACGTTTGCGTTCAAACTTGCATGTCGAATTATTTATTTTCTTGTTTTGTACACGTTAAATGTATTACAACACCTTAAACTAGGCCCACGTTGAAAGCGATATTTTCACGCATTCAGCTTCACTTAACCTCCGGTCACAATTTCACAAGGCAATCGTGTTGACCATTGCCTCAACGCCCTTAAATTAGGCACGACCGCTTGCCTCAAGAGCAGACTCAGTGAGCTTTCTGAGGACTCCAGTAGATCGTGTCTGATGTGAGGTCAGCGGTGTATTGATCAACACTGTTGCCACATGAAAGCGTGGTTGGAGTTCCGATTACAGCCGTGAAAGGATATACACTGCTAACGAACTCTGAAAACCGCGAAGCTCGAGTTTACTGTTTCCTTTTCAAACAGGTCGGCTGAAAGCCGATAGGAATGCAGCAGCTGCGATCGGTTGTGAATGATCTTCAGCTTATGCAAACGAAATTCCGTCACTACTCTTCAGTTAAAATTTTATTGGACTGTGCAAAGTAGCAATGATATTTGCACATCGGAGATGACGGTGACCTAAAAATCAGCTATAGGCAGTCGCTACTATCCATCTAAAACTCATCAGACATACTCCTTCGTCATTACTTCAAAGTATCCTACAATATTGAGAAAGATGTCACGTCCAACACTCGAAGTTTGCCATACGGCACATAGCCTACGTGTTACTCTGTGAAAACGTGATCCGTAGTAGGAAAAACTCCTTGAAGTTTAGAATTGTTGAACCAAAGTTTGGAACGTGTTTCTACCGTGTTGTTTTGGGCAGTTGTAAATTGTTTGTGTGTTACTGCTTAGAATTCCGAAGATAAATTTGATCCGTCAGCTATATGTGAATTTTAATCGTAGGTGTTAAGGCAGTATATAGATTCAAACTGTTCATGCGTGGAAGAATGAGAATTAAAACTGTTTCATAATATTGTTAAGGCATACTAATTGACATCAGGTTGTACCAGCAAATGGTTGACATGTTTTGGGATTCCAGTTGATAACAACATGTCTTGAACCAGCTTTATGGTCTTTCCGGAACATCCGAAACCTAATCGGGGTGTTTGTTCCATAATGCACAAGAATGCCTGGAGTGATTCCGAAGCGCCTAGAAAGCCTCACTTTAAATCTGATAGACTGAGTCTGCTGCAGAACAACCCAGCGTCTTGAAACCAAACGAAGCGCGGAAGTGAGTGAATCAATGGATGACTACAAACATTGCAGGAATATGTGTCACTTCCATACCAACTCAGTCACTACCGTCTCCTTCTAGTAGACTATGAGCCACCGTATGCCGTAAACAGTTCATTAAATTACGATACGTTCTGCCTTATATATTTTGTGTAAGTATAACCGCTTGTCAGGAGCGTTCAGTAACAGTTTTCCCATTGTTGAATTTTATGAATGATAAAATAATGATGAAAGATACTCAAGTATTCATCATTTCTCTGATGCCTTTCATTACAAAATTTTGTTCACTGCAATCACGGCATGGTAATTTTAATCTAGTGTTATGACTTCAATGTATGAATTTTGGTTACTACAACAGTTTGCCGTCAGGGTGGCGTGAGTGTTTGGTAGAGCTCCGATTAAAAGTTTCCCCATAACTACGTACTTAGAACTAACATTCACGCGGCAGACAACATGGCAATCAGTTAAGCCGAACAAATTCCACGACGTCATCCGGGGATACTTTCCTCAAGATGAACTCTCCCCGGATGTGACCATCAAGATGGAATGCCGAGGAACGTTCTTTACGTTAAGACTATTCAATCGGGAGATGGTTTATCTGTAAACTGTTTGCCGCTGCGCAAATAAATACGTTGGGATCATAGTGAAATAAACCATACATGTGTTAGACGATCATGATACTATTCACAGGTTACATACCTACTCCGTGACATCTGGTGATTTGGCAAGCAAAATCATACAAGTAAAACCGTTCAATTTGAAAATGTTTGTCCTAAATACTTCAGCTGTGTTTGAGTTCACCATGGATAAATATTTATGGAACGATTTGATCAGCCATACTCTATCTAGACCGGCCAAATTTGGCTAAGTGCCCATGCAATATCTGGAGATACACGTTTGTCCATGGTTGATTCATTACATTTTAATGTGAGTCAACTTTTAAGAAAAATGCTTGCCTATTCCCTATTAAGTAACTGAAAGCAATACATTTTCTTGTTGTAGTTTATCGATACCGCAGAAATAACAACGGTCCAAGGTATTGGCTTTAAGTTTTGTACTAATGAACGAAACCAGGTCATTAACTACATCAATGTTGTAGGACCGTATGATCAGTAACTAAATGAGATATAGAGGATTGAACTCTAAACAACTCTTCTGGTACCAACATAACACATCACATCTTCGTTGCACGTAAAAACATTTGATATTGTTTGATAAAAAAACATTCTATTCAATCTAACGCGGTCAACATCATTTTCCTGAAACCAACCCCGTTCTCAGAAATTCCCTTCACTTGCTAGTTTTGTTATCATCCATTATTTACCTTTAGTAATTAGTTATATACAAGCGGTCGACGAGACAAAATAGGTTGGTTTCCGGGACTGTGCAACCTTTGTCAGGTTACCGTATTAGCTAATCCGTGAATTATTCCAGTTCACTCATTTCTGTTAGTTGTGAACAGTGATGATGTTGTTCCTAGCTCGGGTCGATGTTTGTGGTATTGGTATATTCGCCGACCTTGACATTTAGGATGCAAACGTTTCATCACCAAACGAGGTGACATGATCATTGCATACGTATTTCAGTGTCTATTTTTTGATAGTAAAAAGGTTTAGCAAACAGATTAACGAAGAAAGACGCTTTGTTTCACAAGTAGAAGTTAAATTTTGTAATATTCTAACACAACTGAATTCCGTGTACACGCTTAGACCCAAAAATTACGCGCCTTCATTTGACTGAAGTCAGCTTGTCGGTGCCAGCTCACACTATGTGCACTAGTTTAGGTGTAACTGCGTAGAAATTTGCATACGCCAAACCGGAAGCTGCCTGATCTCCAGAGTGAAGGAGCGTTCATCTAAACGGGTGCAGAAACCTGGTAAACGGTGATATCTTTGAAAAATGCAAACAACGAGTGTCCGCAGTCTTCAAGCATCTCCTCTTCACACTAACAGACAGGTTGCGCATTCATCATTCTGTCACATCATTCTAATAAAAAATTCTTGCGGTTTACTGTAGCGGCTGCGATCAACCGATAATCAACGGTGAAATGCATAATGTTTGTCAGGAGTTTGAATGTAGAGCATCTTACGTTGGCAGAGATGAAAGCTAACATGGAACCAATGTTGCTGAAAACTTACCAAAATAGGTTCAGCAAACGGTCATGCAATCAGGCAGTTTGACATCAAACACGCGGAGGAGGACAATGTCATTGATTACCAAACGTCACCTGATGACACTGTGTGTGACTGACTCATCAAAATTATTTTGTGTTCTGTTCTGTATTCAAAATAACTGCGTGCTACGACTTGCTGAAATCACTGTATACAGATTATCATCCCATTTTGTACAAGCAGAAACAACTGTTTGAGACCTTGTTGCTGCCTCTGTCGTAACCGAACTGATTTCAAAATTTAACTCCTTATGAAATTTCGTGATCTTGAACTTTGTATACCCAGTTCGTCTGCAGTGAACACCAGATATATGAAGAAATCTGCCTAACGACTAACCGTGCCACGTAAATCGCTTGTTTGTTCTACTCAATTCAACAGTTAATAACGTCAATATTTTATTGCTTTTGGCTTCTTGTATTTCACTGTAAACTTGTAATATGTCGGCAGTATTAATGCTAAACTTTCTACGTAACTAATGTTTACTGATTAAGAATCCACTTCGCACATGACAGTAAACAACGAAGTCGTTTTTCTTTCTCGTGATAAATTAATTAACAGACTATTTGTCTCGTTCCTTCTTTTTGGGGAAGTGTTCACTAACTGGATGCTGCAGAACGTGTCGGAGAAACCTTTAGGCCGAATTCTGTGTACACCTCAGCAAATACGAATGGACCCCTTCACACTTCACATGTTACGTTCGTAAAGAATACATGATGATGACAGCCTTAAACTAATGGTTTGCTATGAGTTAACTTATAAAAGTTCTGTTCTTTGCTTCTCCTAACATTTGCTTTGTCAAACCTGATGGTGGTGAAACATTCATAAAACTACTGCGTTCACTGAGAGAATATCCTTAAATTTATCCGACAAAGGAAAATAAAAAACATTTTATGTTGTTCTTTCAATATAGACAAGGAAGTTTCCTTACTATGTTAAATGCATAAATATCATGTTTGTTTCACACACGTTTAGATCATGCACAAGTGTTATAAAACCGTGAGATTGATTACAATCTTTTTCACTATTTTCTGGTAATAACGTAAAAGTGTTGAAACGTTGTTAAAGTAAATGAAGTATGTGGTCTACTTGTTCCGGTAAGTTCACTTGCAATCCACAGTCAGTTTTCCTCTTTACTTCAGTAAAAATAGGCAATTTATTTGCATTCCAATTTAAAAATTTGCCCTTTTTTCTACGCAAAACAATTTCTCATCAACACTCTATGAAACGAGTTATAACTTTCAGAAGGATTATGTTAAAGAAACATCGAACACATTGCTTTGATAAACAAGTTCGGTTTCAGTAAAGTTACCTTCAGCATGGACAAATTGATATAGCTTTTCTCTCAGACGATCAGTGTCTTATAAACTAAATACCAACATACAGACTATCATTTGAAATCCGTGTTTCTTCCTTGGGGTGCTTTTAAAAGTTCCGCTATTATTTACCGAGGAAAAGGTACACTCAGATCTGTCATTTTTAAGAATAAATTTATATTCCATCTCATTTAGTCAAAAAGTAGATTCTCATAAATCCGAACAGCAACAGATTTTTACGACAAATGAAATATTCTTTTCATGACTTGGCTGTCCGTCATTCTTTGAGGATTTTATTACCGTGAACATTTGAGTATGAAGCTTTCATAAATCTGAACGTTTTAACTAAAGATAAAAATGGAACTGCTGTTTCCAAACGTAAGTTGAAGGTGGGCTGATTAAACAGGACGCACAACTAACTACACATTCGTCAGAAGTCTGTTCCTAAAAATATAGTTTGCTACTAATGTGAAGCTTCTTCATTAGGTTAAGTTATTTTAGTCCATATAAACTTAAAGCATAGACGGGCAATACATTTTTTCATTGTCCACTTCATGACTATCTGCTGAGTTTGCTGAACCAGACGATAGTTTCTACCATACTAATAATGTTTCATTCAGAGTTCATAACTCACTTGATTTGGTAGTTATAAGTGCGTTACTTAAACCGCAAATATAGCTTCTGCTTTGTGTTTCTGAGTAGATTGGGGGAGCCAGCTGCTTCCCAATCAACAAATCAGGCTTCTTCCAATGGACAGTTAACTGGTCTGATTACATTCTAATCTAGAATGGTTGTTTAACGTGAACACTTCACAGTCCCAGGAGGTGTGTCAATAGTGGGATGTCACCATTACATTCTTACGAATATTTACGGATAGGATGCGGCTGGTGAGAACTTGACACGTGTTAGTGAATCGGATGTGTTAGGCTATAAACTTCCATAAAAACCTTACACTCAGTGTTTATGATTTTACATGATGTTTGGGTTATCACCAGAAAAATGAAATTCAGCCGGAACAGTCCACTGATATTAAAAGTGGTTTCATTCACACTTCAACACCTTGAAAGATCTTTTGCTGCATTGCACGCGAGGTTCAAAGTGATTTATTCCCGAATTTGAAGTTATGAAAATCCTCAGACAGTGCTTTGTTGTATTATTTCAAAGATAATAACATAGATTATATAAAATGCAATGATCATATCCACATAAAACTTAATCCCACGTTTTCCATTGTTCTTCCACAACGGTGTAAACCTTAACCTCACTTGCCTAATTATCTCCCCACTCACTACATGCAGTTCAGCTTATGTCTCCAGCACTGCCTTATTTGACGTCTACCGTTAGACACGTGCGTGTGGTTTTCAGAGATCATGGGACAGTCGTTCTACGAAATGAAATAGGATTTAGAACGCTTTTCTGTTATCTCACACTCAAATGGCTAAGTGCTTGGGTCTTGTGCAAGTGTCATCTTTTGCTCACCATATTAATGGTCCAGCAAGTTTGTCACTATCAGCTTCGAAGTTTATGATGACGGAAAAACGCGAGGCGGCCCTCAAGATTCCTCAACCTGCCTGCCTGTGGTAACTTCAGTTACTTGATTTCTAGGAAAGGCAGTTTAACATTAAGGAGCTTTCTACAAAGTACCGAATATTATCACAAACAAGCAGGAAAATCTAGAACAATTGTCAGAGTAAACTGCTTGAAGAACCTGGGTTGTCCGTTGATCTAAACCATCATCTTGAGCTTGGCCGATTCGGGTTCACCACAGGACAATTCAGCACATATCATCAGATTGGTAGCTTAAATTAATGACTAACTTACTGTAATGAACTCTAAATTTATCTGTACCCTTGCTTTCGTCAGGGGTAAAAAACCCGAGTGCCTTGGACAAAGGCGCTTCTATTGCCCGATAATTTCTCATAACCTTAGGACTCGGTGTCGAGAATGTTTTTTTCCACAGCTGACCGTTACCCTAGGCTTATGAATCTAGTCTTTGCTTGCAACTGTAAAACCGGCGTCGGTTTACGCAGAAATGGAGCAACGAATCAACAATTTAGAGCGATAATATGAAGATTCATGTGTTAAATGGTGATAGAAAATAGGCCACTTGTATATGAAGACCTGCCAATAACATGCGAGGGCATTTTTTCGGTCATTGCGTCGGCTAACCAGAGAATACATATTTGGTTGCACATTGCATCGTTAGATTTTGGAATTATGACCTACACCTAATCTCCCTTTAATAAATATAGCCGCTAGTCAATGTAAACTTTTCGCGAAAGAATTCAATCTTAAATTAACCGTGCGTACTACAAAAAAACATTCCCTCCCTTCCCTGCTCACCCGAGGCGAGTGATTTAATAATATACGATATATTTGGTTATCAAGTCACATTACACGCACGGTTTTGAAAACATTTACTGGCGAATGCAATCGGGGTTTACTGAAAAATGTCCGTTTCGTTTGTACGAATTAAAACAAACATCGTTCCCCAAAATCGTTTGTGGATTCTCTAGAAAGTCGGCAGACGGGCCATGTAAAAGCTTGTATTGTTGTACGACTATGAAGCTGGCTTCTGTAGACGACTCACATTGAGTATTATAGAAAACCATTTACTTTTTCCTGAAGGGATTCTATAATCCTCGATATTTTACCGTTAGAAAATGGGATGATCCAAAATTATGTCAATCTGAGTTTTTACTCACCTTTTATGTAGCGTGCAATTATGATTAAGCCGCTGTACCATTAATGTCAACTAGTGTTTTGCAAATTCAGAAGCTTTGTTTATGACCATTTGGACACAGTTTACGCACAGTCATAGCTGATGAGGTTAAACATTTTTTAGGCAACGTAATTTGATTGTGCCAAAAACATTTTAGCACTGATTTTTTCAAACCTAATCAGAAGTTTACATTTTGCGAGGAAGAAGAGGTACAACCTCCACTTTCAATGTTGTGCAACATGCATATGACACCCAGTTTTAGGGACCAAAAATTGTTAAGAAAGCAACCTTCCAGTCTAAATTTTTGGAAACAACTCTTATAACAAAGTTATAAGCAACGTGGATTCAGTACATGGGGAAAAAAAATGCAAACCTCACGCACACCATGGCTGCATTTGCAAAAATTCTATACATAACTTTATTTAACGAATATCGTATTCGACGTCTATTCAATTTTTCCGGCAAATGAAATAAAATACTCGCCAAATTATGCAGTATCTGATAACACTAGCTCATTAAATACAAAAAATAAAAATACCTTTGTTAAAATCCGGATTTTAGTTTGCATGTGTACTGAGTTAGACCACATTCTTACTTTGAATGCAACCAGCCTGTGTCCTGTGTCGGTTATTGGAACAACAGAGAGTCCTGGCTCGCCTTGCAACGCAGACTGTAATCCAGTTAACAGTGGTCGATTTTTATCTATCAAGCGGTTCATATAAAGCCCCAAAAGCCCAGCAGTGAATCCAGTAACAGCTGCATAGAATAGCACATAGTACAGAACGCGTTTTAAAATCCTGCGAGTAAAGCTTTTGCTGTTAGGGATTACAGCAGTCGCTAATCTGTAGTAACCCCTGGTATACTTTGAGGGCAAGTGAGGATCTGGTTTCCGGTAAGAGTATAAACGCACCATTCCGAAACAAGCACGTTCGTTTGCTCAACTATTGCTTATCCAAAACGTATAAGTGCGATTGATTTGGCCACATGACTATGGCGATGCGCTGGTGTCTTTTTTCTGTGCAACTGCGCAGTAACGATCCACATAGTCGTTACGAGTTTTTGCATGTGTTTCGGTGAAAATACTGCTAACTACCAAGCCTGGCATTTATTCTGGCCCGTTGTTTACGAAATGCATCCTGGGCAACCACTTATTCCAAATATATACTTCTAACGAAAGCATGAAGCAAAATAAACAAGTTTTTCGCGTTCAACTTGCAAACGTTTATAACCGACTACGCTGTACATTATTGTTTGATATGTCGTAAACCGTTAGAAATAACTCCAAACTAGTAGGTCATTCCTTCTGGGCTTGGTGAACTTCAGATGCATGGTATGGTGGTTGTGTACTGGAGCCTTAATGTGAGAGTTCAAGAGTGCCGACGTATCTGCGTAACTCAACTGATCGAATACATGCTGCGCAAGGTCACTCGGTTACTAAGGTTGGTTTGAATCAAGTCGACTGCCGGAACGTCCGCAAATGAACCGCTTCTTAACTGACAGGTTGCAGATACTGCTCACCAACTATATTTAACTCTCAAGGAAAGCATTTTCGTACATTGGTTTTCGACAAAACGTTGAAATCGCATTTTATAACATTGTACGCAGACCTCACGTTTACTGAATTTCAGTTTCTGCAACTTAGTAGCCATTAATACTTCACAAAAGCCTGAACGGGCAAATAACTATCGAGCTAATCTATTTTACCCGAAGGCACGAAGTCAAACATTTGTTACTGTGGGAGTTCATTAGTGGTAATTATATTTTACGATCAAACAGAAGAGTTTTGCGTTTGTTATCTGAAAGCAAAACGTCACCAAATACACCCTGGCATGCGCAGCTGATCAGACATTACAAGTCTATCTTGTATTCAGTTTCTTGACAGTTGTACCGAAGAAACAACTGTACTCAAAAAAGACAGTGAACTTTCTCTGCCAGACTGAACTAATAGCCCGGGTAAAGAAGTTGACGAGAAAACGTGTTTAGAAACGCAACGCTGCTCTTCAGAGTTGTGGGGGAACTTCATATGTTACTTTTATAAATACTCTGACCACGAAAATATGCTAAGAATGCCTCTATCGTTATACTGATACATGACATATTCATCTGTGATACCGCAAGACCACATCGGGTAGTCTGCGTAAAAATGCCGGCTGAACAGTTAGAATAAGATGAGTGCCCTTGAAATATTCCAGCCACATGGATAATGCCTTTTAGGTAAACGATACAAGCGGTAATATGGGCAAGATATATATTTACGTAACGTCACAATTAATTGGAGGACAATATCACCTTAAAATTTTTGAAGCTGCATATCCGACTTAATAGTATCTGGTTTGCTTTTGTTCCTTAAGTATTCCCTATTTTTCTGTCCCATGTCTTTATGATCCTCTGGATAATTTTGCGTTAGTTAACTTACGGATTTCCAGAAGTTTCACACTACATAATCCAGAAGAATTATGATCCTTCACATTCACGTAACACTGGACGCCATCTGCGTAACTTGAGTTGAGTATGACGACCAATAGTTGATTGTATTCTCTCTCGTTTTACCATGGGGTCAAACACCGTCGATCACGACATTTCGTAGCACAAGTTGTGACTGCTAAGAACAGAGATTTGCCACTCGTAGAAACAAGAAACTTTTATTTTCAGTAAGCTGGAGTCAGGTTTAACATGTAATCATGTTGACTCAGCATATCATATTATTTTACTCGAACTGTCACTTTTGTTCGCAGTTTATTGTATCCGAAACGATCTGCCCATTATCACAATCAAGTGAGAAAAATTAACTTGTACACAACACTGTATATGCTTGAGAAATGTTAGCCTTTGAAAAGGTTACATAATGTGTTATGGGTAAAGGAAAAGGTTATGATGTGGACAGGTGGGATTGAAGTTTATGTAGTAGACGTTTATTATTGTTTCCTTACGGATTGTTTTAAATACACATACAATTTGCGTAGATATAAACTTTTCGTTCGAATTCTGCAACATTAAATCTTGAAGTAGAAGCTTGAAAACGAGAGAATTCTAGTACTTCAAAATAATGGTAACTTAGCGCAAACTGCAGTAGACCGGCGTGTGATTATTAGATGTACAAACGTTGATTCATTGTACGTACACGCCAATAGCAAGACAATCTGTTTTTCTTGAAGAACAGATTTCTGGAAGCGAGCGAATTAACAGCATTGAAGGAATACTTATGATAACAATTTACAAAAGCAGCTTATCAGGCCAAGCAGTCTGCTGTGTTGTCCACTTCGACAGTCCCCCTTAAAATGAAATTTGCTTACCAGTCGTTTAAATTTTTTTGATAACAAAGTAATAACATGTCATTCTTTAATGAAATCAAGTGCTTTTAAACCTTGTACAGAAATTCAGCGTCGCGTTGTTTTGTAAACCATCTTTTGACGAATTGCTAAGTACCTCACAAATGTGAATATACCCCACGGAGTTCCAGGAATGAATGTACGTGTACGAATGGCTCCAGCTTCTTTCCCGGTTTTCAAGTTTAATTCAATTTTCCCGTCTTTTCACTGTAGCGTTAGCCGGTCAGATTCACTATTTTTTAATGGCCAGGTTAAATGTATCATAATACCTGTTTATGACAAAGATATCGGCCTTAGACTGTGTTGATCCATTGGCAACTAGGATCAGTTCATCGTATAGATGTAGCCAGTCGTTTACAGTAAAAGTGACTACGTGAAGCAATGACGACAAAACTGGGAATAAGCAAACTTCCGAATGTCCTTGAATGTGATAAACAGCACGGATGCATTGCCGTATGTTGGTTCATCCGTCTGTTGAGTAACTGATCGAAATCGATGTAAGTTGTGGTGTGCTGTGCGTTCACTCTGAGAATTGCGATATAAATCTGCTGAGCGACCGTCTTCAGATTTTGGAAGACTGTGAATACGATGGAAAGCATTTAAACCTTATTAGTCGCTTAGTAAGACGATTCGTTTTTACCTGAGTATTCTTTTGTTTCCTGGCTTTGACATTTTAACTGACATACAGAAAACAGTAACGAATAAGTATGAAGCGGCTTAAAAGAAGCCTACGCAGCTACGCTAACGTAGAAGAGTTAACTAGAATCCGTTGCAAAAGAAACAGATCCAAACAACATAATGCCCAAAATTCAACGATTGTCGATCTTAAGGCATAATCGTTGTTAACTAAGTTAGAACAGATTATGCGTATTTTGCTGAACTGTTTGTTTATGAGTTACATAAAAAAAGCTGCGTTTGGGAATACTTGATAAATTACTGAGGTTGTAACAGCTCGAAGGATTATAACTTCGCTCAGTGGTTGGCAAACAAACCATTTTCAAATTTTGAGAATAAATTTGTTCGTGCTATAGAAGCAAACATTTTGATCAGTGAGACGAAATTCTGTACGGAACAACGTAGCTTGCTGTAGACCAACGGACCCATTTGATGTTATCTACTTTCCAATTTATTAACATAAGAAGACAGAATTTTGGGTTTTTATATTTAATTTCATATAACTGATCATAGGATCGTTTAAAGATTTTCTCATTCCAAAGCTTTTCTCTCCGTCTATTGCTGAATTCATTATGCGTCAATCAGCTATCTTGTCACAAACTTCAAATTTATACATAGTTCTTTCAATTGATTGCCCAAGATCAGTGATATCCCCTAATCTGATGTTGTTCAACCCCATTTTCCTAGGAATTCCGCAGCTTGCGGTATATGTCTCCATTTAAACTTTGTGCTTGCCTAAAAGTATTTATGCTTTGCATCCTCCTCCCTCTGTGACGAACTCACCACGCGTTCAATTGTTATTCACACGAACGTCTTCAACAGAAATATCAACTAGGTTTATGTATCCCACTCTGTTTGTAAGTAAAGATTGCTTGTTGATAAAGTTCGTAAAATCACTAACAGTTTTTTCTAACTTAGTAAACATTTGTTTTTATTCCACTCCGCTGTCTGGGGAGTGTTATGTGTTTTTTGGATGCATATATCCGTACATATATATATATATATATATATATATATATATATATGGTCGGCAGTTGAGCCACCCGGTATAGCGGAATATATATTTAGCCCGTCTCCACGAAACTGGAGGAATGAATTACTCTCAGGCCCAAGAGAGGTGACATATTGCACTTGCTGATTTATCATCGTAGTTATGGCTTTCATTCATGTCTCTGTACTTAAACCAATACAATTTTCGAACAGTCTCCTTGAGTGGCTTTCGTTGGGCTTGCAACCTCAGTCAAATCTGAAAATATCCTGATATGTTATCAATATACGAACAAAAAACAACTTACACAAGGAAAACTGATGTGGTATTAGTCGTCCGTTGTTCACCGGTGGCCGATTAAGACATTTATAAAATAACGAAGCAAGGTTTCTGAGATGCTTCCACCACTACGTGGAATCACATAAATCATGCGAATGTGGAAGAGTAACCGGGTTTCTAGATCAACCGAATGAGGTCAAGGCAGATTTGTTCCGAACACCAATCACCGGCTATTCACACAATCATTACTACTTATGAAGTTGCTTTGGGCTGTTGTTATGAACTTCTTTCACACATCTCATTTGGAAGACATTCCGGTAAACTTGAAACTTTCTAACTATAAATCAAAATGTCACGCGTATTTGGGTGTGCAAAATAACCAGTTAACAACAAATGTTTCGTTATTGGAGATCCTTAGGCATATCTGTTTTTTTTATGAACAATATAGAATTGTTTTATAATAAGTTAAGCAGCCCATTCCTAATAAATTTTGGCCGTACATTCGTTCTCAGCTTCACCGTCCCTATATGTAAAGTTATGTAGACCACTCACATATGTGTAGTGTTAACGAACAAGTGGGTCGGTGTTAGGTTGACATAATTGTGAGAACTTGGTGGTGTTATGTCTGTAGAATGGCTCGTGGCGTGCTGATAGACAAAATGGAATATATGAAGAAAATGTTTGCCTTTCTCGGTGACACTCAAAAGTTTTTTGTTGGACAACACTTCGGATAATGCTCAGGACTTACAAAAAGAAATCGTCCGAAGATTAAACTAACGGAGGGTAATTAGCGTGATTTCAGCCGATCGATATAAGTTGTTAAAGCCAGGGAGCACACGCACGCGGCTTATATAAGGATTGCCCGAAACATATAGGCCCACTGCCTCACTACGATCTGTAATGTCAGTATGCAACGCATCAAGGCACAAACTAGCCCGTCATCTGGCTGTTTCCGTTGAACCGGTCAGAAAATGTTTCAGTAAGTGCACTCTGAAAGAACTTGTGAGTCATGTAGACGGTTTAGCTGTTCGGAATAAACTGATGTGTTTATTCATTGTGACGTCTGTTTCCAGTGACATTCAGCTGTATTCAACGGTTGATAACATTCGAAGTTATAGTCTAAACAACAATTCTCACTTTCCCATTCCAGTACAGCGTCTTATACGCACTTTGAAAGCTCCTGTCCAGTGCAGTATTATACACCCAGTTTGAATGCTCTTTCACAGGTCGTGGAAGGCGATTTACCATTAAGCATAATCAGGCATACTCACAGATACCCTGCAGGCTACCGGGTATCCCCTGCAACTTATTAAGACGTATAACAGTGTCTTCAGCTTAAGGTTACAAGTAAACAATGGCGCCGCAGAATGTGGTGTACTTAAAACCCCCGTCTCTAGGTGACGGCTTGTTAACCGTGACGGAAAAGACTTGCAATATCTGCTGTATCCAGATCCTATGTCATTGTAAATCTATGTTCAATACAACGAATCAGAACCTCCGTAGTTTACTCGGCTATGAACAAACCGGCCGCGCCTCCCTACATCTCACTGTTTTTACAAAATCCATGTAGTTGCAGTGTGAACTACGCAGAGGAGACAAACCGATAGCTAGCTTTTTCTATCAAGTGGCTTTTTCCCAAGTGAGTGGAATCGCAACTGGAGGCGTCAGGTTCCTGCACTGAAGCCAGTGGATGGCACCCAGCGTCATCAGTGGCAAAACACTCATTCCATACGAGGCACAGTGTCAAAGTTCGTGACGCATTCGCTGTAGTTTTTTGACATAACTGAAAGCGCATCCTGCACTTTGATCAGACTTTGCTATTAGATGTCAGAATCCCCCTGTTTATTCAAAAACAGTTTATGTTGACCTTGCGGCCACCCTATTAGTCAAGATCCCCGTATTTTCAATTTTTGTCTTCATTCCTATCTGTCTATCTAATCCATTTATCCACGAGACCTTGTCTTGATGATTAAAATTAGTTACATGTCCATAAGTAAACAGAATGCACCACGTGTTACTCTGGAGTACGCCATATAATTTGCATCTTCTCATTGCCTCATTTAAGTTCATCAAAAGAATCAGATACTTTATATGACGTAGTTTCGTTGAACATGCAACATCTCATAAAACAGTCATTCCTGTTTATGTCGTCGCTTTCATATTTTCCCTGATGCAACTGTGTACTTTGTTGGAGCCGTATCAGACTTAAGTACTCTGAAAGGGTCGGTGGGAATTACTGTAAAAACAATTGAAGCGACCTCTGTTTTTGACACATAACAATGTTTAATTTTTATTCACTGAGGTGCACTGCTAGTTCATTCGATTTTGTTATCATACATTCTGGTAAAAATCTTTCGGGAGAGTTTGCTTACTTTGATGGAAAAATAAATTAGATTATGCTGCGGGTCATCGATATCCATCGAGGCGCTTAAACCAAAGCTTTCTGAAAACAGCGTTATTAGACTCGTTGTTGTTTTCGCTTGCCTCAAAGCTTTTGTCCTATACCCACCAAATGCCTTCAGTCGATTGTCATTTAGGGGTTCATCTAGCCTATCTGAGCATTTATTTCGAATAACTCAGCTCACCTCGATTTTGATCAGGATGATAACAAGCGAAAGAGGTTGAATTTGGTCATAGGATAGAATATTTGCAATAATGGCCTCGAGTTGTTAACAAAAACCTTGTATTTCCGAAAGTTAACAGATGTCATTGAAACCGTGCCACCACACGACTCGCTGTAGTGGCTAACAATAACAGTTTCCTCCATACTGTGGTAGTCAGTGAAAGAGTTCTTTCGAGTGCTGATGGGATGGAAGTGTATACAAACAATCTACAAACTGCGCTGTCTGTCTTTCTCAGTCACTGCAAGTTAATTACGTCAAAAAAAGCAGACGGGTCTAATAGCTGGGTGTTATATATTACAACGGGACTCCCGAAGATGCGATCTGAGTGTTTACTGAACAACGTGCATTTTTTACGGACTTTATAGAAGAGAAGTAACTTCCTCCAAAATACTGGATGAACCATAGCTACAGTGTTGGTGTAAGTAGAGACTTAGAACGAGGAAGTCTTTTCGATAAAACTGACAACGAAATCTGATAGTGAGGATTTTATCGTTAGGTTTAGGGAAAAATCGTTTCCACTAAAGGGTGTTAGTTAAATTTTATTGTTTATCCTCACCACCACAAAAACCGTTAAAGCTGATGTTACTAGTAGTCGAATACACTATGCTTGATACTTATGTGAAGTTTGATTTCACCTATTTTTCTAGTGAAATATCCGGTTAGTTTACATCATATGATACTCGAAAACAGAAAATATACGAGCTATCCTATTTTTATACTTGAAGAATCTATTTGTTTGCCGTTATGTTATTTTCCGTTACTATTAACACTTCTGTCCACTTTTTGTTCCGCCCAACCACAGACCAGTGTTACTGACAGTAAAAGCAGGTTGTTAAGATAATTCGATTTATTATAAGCATTTACGAATGTTTGTTTCAAGTAACATTTCCCATTGACTCCTGCACGCACGCTTGTATTTTAAAGCGCGTCTGCAGTGTACAGGAATGTTAATTAACCATTATTGTAGTAGTGGTGAGTTACCAACTTGGAGGAGCTCTCGGACGTTGGAGCATGCAACAGTCTCTAGTGAGCATGTATCTATCAGAATATCAACGCTTCTCCAAGTGTATTCATTAACATTGCACATTCTTTTTTCCCTGCCAAACTTGCACTGCAGTTCTAATCAGTGTCAGCCCTGGCTTGTGCCTCAATGAGTAAGGCTCAATCCAAAAACCTACGCTAATAGAGAAAAACGTCTCTGAATATCTATAGGTGGTTACTTTTGACCATGATTACAACACATAAGGATGCGTTCGGTTTTAGAAGTCCCTTTTGTTTTGGAAACAGCTGAGCGGTGGCATGATTGCCATCTTTCAAACTGATACGCTTTCATCCGCCTGAGTAAGTTGATCCATTTAATGGCATGTTTTACGCAGGCGCCTATACCTTATTATAACGAATGACAAGAACTGAATTACGCTATCACTATGAAGTGTTTTACTCACCTCTAGAAGACACCCCTTCAAAAATACTTTTGTTGTGGGCGTGTTTCTGTAAGAGCAGCACAGTCACGATTCTCTCTCTTAGTATCCCACCGATCTAGCAGAGCCAGCTGATAAGTTATTGGCAATAACTCAGTTGATAATTCCATCAACCGTTGAATTAGGTACTTACGCCGGCCAGTCTCGTTCAGCTGAGAACCGTGATCCCACTATTGTGAACAATTGTGTTGAAGAGCCAAAATCATAAATGGAATATGCTAAGTTTTCTCTTCTTTTCTTCTCATAAGAATTGGCCTAAATCTTGAGTATCAATATACTCGTGTACTGAGGTTCATATAACTGCAATCCTTTACTATCTTCAAATTTTGACAAACCTCCCAAAGGACTCAAATAACCCGGAGCCAATCACCTATGCTGAGACTAATTTGTAATTATTTGGCATTGACTAAATAGTTTATTTGCTTTACCGTCTTTCACTTACACTCTAACGTTAGGTGAAACATCTCGGACAAGAGTAACGAGTAGTGTTGCTGGGGATTGCACTTCATTTTCATTGACTTTCTAATTCTTGTGCGACGCGCAAACAAAATGTACCTATTGAACACAACTGACCACACTCTTTCAAATTCTATACTACACATTAGGTTGCACAACACCCGATCTATAGCGGTGTTAAGCATGGATGTTTTGTCTCATGCCTAATGGTGGGGCTAGGTTTAAGTTTGGAGCATAGTTAAGCTAAGCGGCGATCCCCCGTTTGCAAACAGCAATCCTTCTTTCTTATAGCATCACAGTTTGTCATAATCAAAGCTAACAGTCATTACGCACGAACGATTTGATGATCAGGTCATTTGATCTCTGCCGGTTTTGCAATATTTCAGGATAACAGACATCTGAATACGACTTACTTCTGAACTGTGGCATCACAAATTGAATGCCATCCACATGACTAGAAGTTACTAAGACCTGTTCAATTCAGTCGCGCGGAATTTGTTGAACATGTCAAACATTTTGGGTTGAAATCCGCCCAACATATTCGCAACCTCCATATTCACTGTCTTTCATTCTATACTTTCTAAAAGTTTACGATGCTACGTTCAGCCAAAATGACGGTATGGTTAATGCGCATTTGTCATTTCCTTGTTAAAAAAAATGAACGGTTGTTCTTTTCTTCAGGTACTTCGATAACATCTCTACTAAAACTTTCGAAATAAAACCTTGCAAAAGAAGATCGAGGGCGCATTTGGGCTGATTAAATAGACAGATCGATGATTAAAATTCCCTTGAGAATTGCATCTTAACAACGCTCAATGCTTAAAGAGCACGATCAACACGATTAGTACAAGCGCAAACCATTTCAAGCTAGAATGATATCAATTAAAGCAAGTTGTATTTTGTTGGCTCGGTTGTAAACTAATGCTCACAACGACCTATTCTGTTCACAGTTTTTACCTACAAAAGACTCACTTGCCTCAGCCAGAAGATTTGCTCTTGCCAGAGGCGATCATTGTACCGCATCAATAATAACGGATCCAAGTTTTTGGCTTTGAATACTGTGAACTTTTGTGAGTTTAATAAAGACAGCGGGAGACTTGTACTAAGTAGAGTTGTTTGTCAGTTATGGGTATTTAAGAAAATAACTCGCCGTCACTTCTATGATTACTGTTTTTTAATGAAACAACTGTTGTATGACATGGGAACACTGATGTCGAATCAATTTACAGGCATGTGACTGTTGAGATGATATAAAATTGAATCATACCATTAGTTATACCTTTAGTACTCTGTACACAACCACAGATGGAATTGACAAATAAACAAGCCGGCGGTAATTAGTGGTTATTGACACTAAACTGTCTTTGTTGGTTCTACTGGGCGAAAACACGTGTTGGCTGAAGAAGGTCATTGTTTACTGGACCTTGGAATACACCACTGTGTTCGCTCTGACCCGAAAGGGTTGACTTCAATCCCGAATACAAATTTCACTAGATGTATGCTAACAAAGCCGATCGAAGGTTTGAACTAAGCAGAAATTTGTGTATACTTACTCTATTGCTGGTAGTCTTCGGAAACATTTGAACGGGGGTGGTGCAATAGCAATATCACTACTAATTAAAAAGTGATGTGATGCTTATCGTTTGTTTATACAAACAATTCTCAATGAAGTTTGAATCAACTGAACAGTTTACGCAGCCAGACAAGTACATTTTTGATTATGGATACAAATCCAGTAGAACTCACCGTAATGTACAGTTTCGTAGTAAGGGTTCATAGCAAGCTGTTTATCATTTTTATGAGTCTACCCAAAGAAAACTGTAGAAACCAAGCCAGAAACAAAAAACTCAGTATTACATAAACCAAGACATTTATCCATCAGGCTACTGACCTTAAGTGACAAGTTTTATGCTACACAATCAAATCCCTATATATTAACAACAGCAGACGCATTGGTGGATCAAACCAACCCACTGACAGCACTCAACAATTCCTGAAAAAACTGGGAAACGCCATAATGCAGGAGAACGAAGCAATGATTGTAGCTGACTTAAACGTCCTTTTTATACCAATTAACCCCACCCTGATCCATTGGAAGAAAATCGTAAATCAAATGGGTGAATGAAACTGGATAGGAAGCATAAACATTGAACTATACCTATCTACATACGTTATATTTGTAGACAAGAGTAGAAAAACCGGAGAGGTGAAATAATGAGATATATATCTAGGTTTATCGCTGAAGTAGTCATGTAAGGGCTAGACAGCATCACATTGCCTAAGATTAATTCCAGGCTGTAGATGTGACATGTGGATCACACAATTGCAATAATCAAGCGATCTGAGATAGAAGATACAGACAAGCTACTCAACAGTGTTTTGAGCGATATCAAATCCACTATAAAAGCTTAAAACTACAGCAAGCTGTTCTTATTCATCGCACCAAAGAAACATTGCAGACATCAGTTTACCAACAAAAACCGTGGACCATCTTCTTAGCCATCATAACAACTACTAAAATTGCCAAGAAAAAAGCCGCATCTGTTGCGTTTCTGGGAAAGCTAAAATATAGTGCAAAACCGCCTATTTAAGGCTCACTCAAAACTCACGAACGTGCAGTGATTGAGTTTGAACTGTGCAACACAAGATACTACCGTGTTGTTTGTCCCACTTCAGTTTCTGTTGGTGTAAATTGTGCTCGCATGGCTTACTTGG
>LUCH01000087.1:215534-233620 GCA_013368495.1 Paragonimus heterotremus | reverse complement strand
TGTGAGATACTGTCCTCGTCCCACTGTTCCAGCCCGATTACCATTGACTACCTGGGACAAATTTTGCTTGTATTCCTAACCACAGCGAAGTATTGTTACTGGTTTATTCAACCACATTTTCTGTTCCTCAATCTTTGATCAATAGCATTCTTACTCGTCACTTAATTTTGTATAACTGTGTCAGTCAAGGAGGAGAATTTGTGGATAGCTGTCTGTTTACTGAGACTTTGTTTTCATGAATGCCTCGGGGATTTTGCGTTCACGGAAGCACCATATAACTAATCCGACCTAAAATTAAGTGGACGACGGCAACAGGAAGTATTCAATCTGTTTCTGGGTTCGAAATATTATTACAACTTATTTGAAAAGGACCTTCACGGATCTTTATTAGAAGCAACGCACAAACATATGTTGTTGCCTTGGTGATATAATTTTATTTTTGGGATGAAAAGCCTTCAAGTTAAATTTTCAGCTTCGGTGATCAATCAAACACCGAAACTTGTGTATTTAGCTGGAAGACACCTTTCTTATAAGTAGTCGGTTTTAACAAATATCCTACCAGAAGCCTCTAAACAATGTCATTAAATAGATCACCAAACTTGCCTTAAGAAGCAATGGCTTTTAGATGTATGCCTTTAGTGTAATAGGCAAGGGGAGCTATATAGCAATAAAAATTTTGTCTACGCCAAAATTAAGCACTGAGTCTAACCTGAAGTAAAACACAACCGTAGAGTTAACTGACAGCCATTTTCAAATGCCTGTGGTGTGAACAGCTTTTGCACGTCAGATTACTGTCACATATTCGTCATTAAAGTTCTAGAGTTATTTAAATATAACTCTTTTCGTTCTGGGGTGAAAGTTGTCTTAAAGTCAATTAGTTGACAGCAAATTAAAATTAACCTCTGAGTTAACTGACAATGACAATTTTATCGGTCGAACATTGATCAAAAGATGATGGTCTAGAAATTTACTTCAAATATTTGGGCTGCTTGTTTGTGAGGCTTTCATTCCTAGTTATACACAAATACCCCAATTACCGATTGAAACCGTGAAAGCTTGATGTGGAAACAAGAGCTGAACGGACGATAATTTCAAAAATATGTGTATGATTTGAATTTGTAAATTTGGTTTCATTGCGACGAATTGGAATGTTTGAGGCCTGTTTTTCTCATGTCACATGACTCTGATGCGCCCTCCTATGCGCACTAGCCTGCCAACAAACGTACGATGAGTAACTGCTTAAATGGATTCATTTTTACATATACTCATGAGATAAAAACTTGCCGAAATATTTGACATTTAAAGACAATCCTGTTATTTTGCGGAAGTATTTTCCTCAAAACTGTTGAAGTTTGACTTTAGATTCAATCACAATTTTTGACAGATAGTGAACGCTAGCCGTTGAGTTTACCCCTAAATGCCTTGTGCAATCATTGTTAAACGTACTTGGTCCCATGAAAATTAATCTGAACTGTCGACAAAAGAAACTGGACCTTATCCGTTCACTGGGTTAGCAGGGGCTTGCGTCAACTGGTTGATGTCGCCTAAACGACTGGATTAGTTCAAATGGATTTCCAAAATTGGTAAGGTGGAAGGGTTGAAAAATATCTACTTCTGTGCTGACTGGTTTTGAAAAAAATAGCGGAAGGAACATAAACGTTCTCAATCGGTTGGGCCAGGAAAGTGAGCATTTATATTGGTTACCGGTAGCAAACACCGTAGCATGGCTATCCGATGGCTGAAAAACGATAATCACATTACAACTTAGAATCTAGGGGACGTTGAGGAAGCGCCCTTCAGCCTACAACAAACGACATCTGACATGTGAAACGTCGAGAGCAACATGTCTAGCTGGAAGCTTCTAACAATTTGTCGGATGTCTGCATCAAGCTGCCAACACCTGATGTATTTAAAAAAGAACCTACTCTGTTGTTCAAGATTTGGCGTATATGGGTACCATTTGAGCACTACTTTCATGTCAAGCTTCAGTTGTACGTAGTCACCCCTGATTTGCTCACTTTCATAGTCAGCTCTGTGAATGGTAGACAATGGTCATGAGTACACAGACTAGATGTAATAATGTTAGACAAAGTGAAAGTGTACACACAAAATCAAAGACGTTAGGGCATTAGAATCTAAGTACGGTTTTACAGAGGGGCAATAAAGAACTCTGATAGTGTTTGCTTTATGTCTCAAATTCAGTAGTTTTCCACGGAGTTTATTTTTACCCATGCGACTTTTTAAATTTACTGAACAACACGTTAAATGTGTGAAGTAATTATAAAGCTACGGATTTAAATTTGCTAAATATCCGGGCCTCAACGGTACATGCTTTGCGGACACATTGCATGCCGTAGTTTGCATCAAAATAGTCAGCGCATGTAAATCACCGTGATTTAATTTTCGTGACCAACGCCTATGTGAAAACCTTTAGATGTTTAACGATCTTGGACTATAGATTTAGCTAACAAAATTTGATCGCTTAACTAAACAAAATGATATTTTTAAGTACTTGAAAATTTGATACCATTTAAAAATTCTAACTTTTGTGGTGCCATCATGCTAGTTGTAGGGAATTATGCGGTAAATTAGAATACCCTAATAAATTACAAAATTACAAAAGACGGAAGGATGATATTTTGTTTTCCCAGTTGATGACTAGTGTAATGGTATGCACTGGAATGCCACTCTACTATTCAGAGGTTTTAAGTGTGTTTCATGCAAACAAGATGTGTGATCGAAACGAAGATAGGTTGAAAGCGTGAAGACAGTATTTTTGGCTTTATTTGTACATTAAACCATTATGAAGTTCTCACACTTTCTTATCAATACGGTTTCAACCCATGAAAAAGCTAGCTGTTTTGGACAGATACCAAATTCACCGTAAATGAGCTACAAATTCGTCACCCTGTAACCAAAAGTACAGTACAAACCACTTTAAGATTTAAGGACAGTTTGACTTGCTCTTGAAGCTCAGTTAACACACCGTGAGAAAATGTCATTCGTGAGTATTCTTTGACAACTGGTATTACCGAGACCGAATGTGGTCTGTTGACATACTTCTGCCAAAGTTGTGAACTGCCAGCAAGAAAGCTTAATGGTTTTTGTGTCACTGGTTAGCTTGCCATCTAACGTTTCCAGGTCACCAACAGTTTAAGGTGCCATATTAGTGGCGTCGCGTACAGTACAATCCTTGACTGATTTGTATAAAGCTTATATAAAATGTACTCAGCAGTCTCGCTGGACTCATGGCAAATGTGCCATTTTGTTACCTACCGCTTGTAAACCAAGAACAAAGTGTAGTTGAAAAATGATTTTAGATTTAAAACGCAAATTATATATCTGAGATATTTAGTTGGACGAAATTTTGTTACTTTCTGATCATCCGTATAGGAACGATATTATATCATGCAATTTTTGGTCGATGTATTGACCGGTTTGGAGCAAATTATCAAAATGACTGGAGATATAGATGTGAGTGGCAGTAATTGTGTAATTTATTGTTATTTGTTCTAATATTTGTAGAAATACTGAAGCAGTGATGAGAGAACATCTGAGGAGTTGTGTCTCATTCATTTTTGCGCACACTATATTTAGATTGTGCTGACGAGTTTACGATCTAAAGAGTAATTAACATCTGTACATGTTTGGAATATCGACATGATAAGCAATTAAAAACCTATGTACCTGATTATTAAAATGTTCAACTTGAGACTAATAATCTTTTCTTTTTAACAAAATATGACACCATTCGGAACTTTACTATGTTTCTTCGGGAGACAACTGAATACGATCTGCAGTGAAGTAAGGAAACCAAATTTAAATCACAAGCAGTTGAATTGGTAACCATAAGGTTTTCCGTTACATATGAATCAAAGTTTAATCAAATTCTTGGGGCATGGCTTATCATCGCGGTGGACTGTGACTGGATGTCTAACTTGAATGAAGTCAGTGACGCATTAATCAAAACAACCGCCAAGCGAGAACCAGTGTTAAAATCTCAAATAGAAATGGGGCTGTGACAACAAGTGGGTTCCATCCAGATCAACAGTTGTCTGCATGCCCTGCTATTTAAACATGACCTTTGAACATATATCGTCAAAACGAATGACCTATCTCGAGATTCAAGTGAAAAAAGTAATGTATACGGCATAAAACCAGAACATCTGCTGGTCACGTTCTCGTCGCCATATACATGATGTTCACACTGCCCGAAAGGATGGCCAGTTGCCTTTCAAATTTCGGCTCACAGTAGTTATAAGATGTCCCACTGTCTTTGTTATATTAGGGTCAGGCCGATGGGAACAAACTTCTGTCCGTAGACGGCCGAAACGTGTCCAGTTTTAGCTGGATCTATTGAAATCTTCTATCAATTTGCGGACAGTGGTGGTCAAAGATAAACGGTCACATTCCAGCGGCTATGTATGGGGAGCTTCCTTGAAACTTCGTCACCGATGATAGTCGGTAAGCACTGGAAAAATAAATTGACGTGCACTCATGATTGGTGTACGTTCAGTCGCGTTCTGTTTGGAAAAATCAGCACAAAAAATAACTCCTTTCGGTCAGTTGATATTATCTTTTATTTATCGATATGCTTGAATCAGGGTCTGATCCGCATTTGATGGGCAACTCTACATAGAAAATAGTGATCTGTGATCGTCTGGTAGGTAAAAATATTTCTGACAGTCAGGAAGCATACCGTGGCGCTGTAAGCTGTTTTCCAGAGAATTCCCAGATATGAGAGAATAATAAACTTGAACATGCAGGTCATCACGAGTCTGCAGCAATGTCGGCAAACGATGTATGATTAAACGACAAACCTCTTTTAATAAGAGCGAGTTCGGGTCAAAGTTAACACATTTACCTGGCTGTGATTGAACGGTGTTTGTCAATTTGTCAATAACAGTAACATCTTGACATAAACTATGCTGAAGTTACTTTGACAAATTACCAGCGAAACCCTTCAAGAATTTGCAAAACACAAGAAGGTAGAGTATATGATTTAGTTTCCAGTAACACTTTACTCGAAAACTTCTACTTATGACGAATCTGTCGTGCACTTACATTGCCTCGGTAGCTTTATTGAGGAAGAAACACATGATTGGTCATTTGCATTCAAGGAGATGCTCCGAGCAGTTGTGTCATTGGATTAGTAGTTATGTGATACACCATTTTCTTGATGTTTCCCAGACCCTAAATAATGACCTGAAAGTTCTATCCCAGAAGTATAGACTGGTGTGTCGGTCCACCTCTCGGTCAACATTTCGAATACCCCATTTGTGATCTGAATTCAGTTAGTAGGGTTTGAATTGTTCCTCTGATGTCCTTGTTCTAGTTACCAGTGTCTTAGCTTCAGCAAGCCAGCAGCTAAAATAACATCCTTGTTAACTGAAAGTGGGTCACCTAAGTTCAGACGACCGTCAGCAACATACACGCCGTTGGTTGTCAACCGACGTCAAACTCAGACTGATAGGTGGTTCCAAAAATCAGCAGAATGTGAGTATGTGAAGTATGAAAACAGCGGATTGCCAAAAAGTTACAGATAAACGGAGGTGGTTTTGGAAAATGAATGAAATGTTGTCAGAAGTTTGCCAATTGTGAGTAACCTCTCACAAATGGTCGTCCAAGAAACATGTCAAACTAAAGTGGCAGACGGCCTCTGGGGAAGTCAGGTAAGTCCATATTGTACGAACTGTTTCGATGAACGCACTTTATACCAAAGCTGTGAAGGTGTCTTCAGACTCTTTGCAGAAATGGCAGTTCCCTATATATCGGCGTATTTTCTAGAGCTACACCCTAATGCAAAGTTGTGAAAACACAGAACGAAAAGCCAAGTCTAAATGCTGTTTTATTCAAACAGTAACAACTGAAAGTCTTTCTGAACACAGAATGAAACAAGACACTTATCGCCCTATCACTTTCAACTGAAACAAAACAGTAAAACTTGAAGGGATTTGTGTAACGGTTACTGAAATGTGGCGTATATGAAAATTTTATAGCTAGATTTATTCAGTGTAAATAACAAGGAGATTTGTGTAATTTAACCCGAAGTGAATTATGGGAAACAGTAACGAGCGAAAACGTGATCTTGGGATTCATATGCACATCTCGCTGCGGAATGATCATATTTTTATGGTACTGCGCCCCGACGACTGATAGTGTTACCGTTCTGTCTGCGAAACAATTTTACCAAGGCTTCACAACACAGGGAATTTTTCACATCTGGGTTAGAGCGATATACATACTGGTAGATGATAAGAGTTGGGCTTGCAAGTCAGTGCGATTTTTGCTTCCTGTTTGTATCCGAACTCAAAGTCCAACATAAAACATTAACTGAGCTGGGAGATCTTTCATATTGACTAGTTAGAACACTCTTCAGAAAAAGTTGGAAATCTACAAATCGAACTTCGAGCATTTGAGACATATGTTACAATCAAAGCCCAGCTTTTCTGATCAAAACATGTTAAGCTGCAGACATTGCTGTCGCTCACTTCTTTCCTTCCTGATAGCGATTTCAATCGAATTGATTGTTTAGTAACAGTTCATGATATATTATTAGATTAGGATTCTGGGCATCATCCACGTGACAGTTTGAAGTGAAACTGGAAAATAATCATCACACAGACAGCACGTTTTGCCGTTACATCAGTTACGCATAGTTACTACACTGATGAGGTGTATGACTCAATGTTCTATCACTCGGCTGCCGGCGCACATCAAGTTGGTTGAGGAGATGAAATGATAGGCTATTTTTCAAATTATTTTCTGAGATAAGACGAATTCGCGGTTTTAGAAATTTTATAAAATGTATCAAGAAGATAGATGCGAGTGTGCGATTATTAGTGCGAAAAAGGGAGAGCTGAACTGATCGTCTTCAGTTTTTGTTGATCGCCACCGACTAGTAGCCAAAGACTACTTGCCCATAAAGTATCATGATTCACTTTTAAAATACAGGAAATATTTCAAATGAACGGAAGTGCATCACAAACATTAAATCAGAGATGAAAGTCGGTTTAGAATCCCGGTAGACCCGAATGTCGTACAAACTGCAAACTTTATTAGCAAAGCTTAAAAAGAACGGGAACATCTGCCAGAATGTTAAGTTTGGTCAGTATTGTGTAGACATCTAATGCCAGCAAGGTGAAGGAATATTCTGAAAGATAAGCAAAGTGCGAAATATTTGTGCTATAATTAACGAAAAGCTTATTCTGTGGATTGGGGTTTCCTAGTATTCATCAACCAGAATTATGGTACTTTGACATTCAGGAAATTGTTGCTATTAACATAAAACCTCTCAACGAACACTTGAAGTTCACCGCTCATCTAACAGAGTCGACAGAATACGACAATTGCGATCGATTGTGAGGTGATGTTCGATATATAAGGAAAAAAACCAGAACCTCTCACTACTTCTCTTTATCAACTGTTCAGTTTATTGAGGTATGAACGTTTTTGTTAGTTACAAACAAAAATTAGGCAAACTTCAAATTGCTGTATAAAATTTTTACAAAAACTTGTTGAAGGTCTTCCCTGAAGTGAGTATACCTAACTATAATCAAGTCACAAATTGAACTGACTGTTTGGGTGTGTTGACATTAATCGAATGAGTCGCATCGTGAATCCGGTTAAGTTAAAATGCAAACAGTTTTGTTACTTGGCCCATATATTTTCAACATGAAGTAGAAATCACTTCTCACGACAAAATCTGAAACCTCTCATGACAACCTACGTTAGTTTGATTAAATACATAAGGGTAATCGTTTTTTTTACCAATGTATACCTTCAAATTCAAGGCTATATATGGGTAGGTTGAGAAAGATTCAATGGAGTTTTGACATGAGACTTGTTGGAATAAAGCTTTTGATATTTTGAGCATCAATTACTGTGTTGACCTTCAATTACAAACGTGGGCAAATTTGATTTACCATTGACCCTTCTGGGTGTTTACTGGTTGTGTACTGAAGCAACCTACGTATATCGATTGCATCCTGTATCAGTTGTATAAATTACGTTTGCAACTTCATCAACGTTCGCGTTGCTATCCCCTAATAATTCGCATTCTATAAGACGCAATCTTTTTTGCATACGTTTTTAGCTGCAGAAACAAGTCACGTTCTTTATTAGAAATATTATTGTTACAAGATGTGTTCAGCTTGGTGCAAATGAAATCGTGATGCCGATGAATAGTATGGCAGCTTGAGTAATTTAGATGAGATCTAATTAAGAAAAATGCGGGCTTCCAGTGATCGAAACAACGTGCGCGAACTGGGTACTGGCTCCACCAGGTGAGTTACGATGTAATTGAAGTCTCTGAGTTTGCGATGATTACCACATAATTTATCATATTTCATTTTATACCCACATTCTCTCCGCTCACTTAGGAAATGAAGGTCCTGTCGTCCATTTCGTCATTTTATGAATATATGAGGTAGAATTACATGATTCACCAAGAATATTGGATTTACTGACGTGAAATAGAATAGAGTGAACACAGCGTGAACTTGCGTTAGCAATGACGTCACTACCGATAGCTTTACTTATATCTACTTTCTTCTCAAGTAACAGTTCGTGCATTTCATTGTAATAGTGGGCAATATGAATTAAACCACTTATAATTGGAATAATCGCTTATTTCTCGTTCTTCGTAAATGGGAGCTTCGGTTCTACTCGTACTCGCTCCAGTTTACTTCGTGCTCAGTTCAAAACTTATATAACTCAGTGATCACATCGCGTTTGAATGGGATGTGGTAGAGAACACTGGTCTATCTGGCGCGGTTCTCAATTTTAAAACCGGTGAATTATGTCAAAGGCTTTGGTCAAAAACAATTAATCGGAAGTTGAACCCGATAGCAGTTTCAAGTTATAATATCGGCAACTTGGACAATGACAGACTGAACGATATTACTTTTGCGCACATGGATTATGTGTCGCTGATAGCTGATGGCAGGGTTCTATCGCCAACTCGGTCCACACTACTTGAATTCCATCAAGTAGTATGTAGTAGCCCATAAGACTGTTTAAGGACTGATGTTGAGGTAATTTATCTTTCGTATAATTTAACAGAAATTTACCTGTTATTTACATTCAATGTTAACTGTTCACCCAATAAGTCCGTTTCGAGATAGGATTCGCAATATTCTTTTGAAAGTGGCTTTTGATACTTGACGGACGCATTCACTATCTCTTTCTCGTAAGATCTCACAATGAAGTTGAATTATCTCAGTTTAACCTATAACAGGCCGATTTACACAAGGATAGGGTTTATTCAACTGAGGTTTTTGGAAAAGTTATTTTATTTTCTTCTTCCAGTTTTTAGTATATTTTTCACCTCAGTGAAAGTAAACTCTGTTTGTGGGAACATTCGTCCATGAAAATTGCGATTTTTCAGTTGCCAATAAACGATTTAAATTGTCATACATTACAGAAACCGCCTGTCATGAAGGGCAAAAAGAGACAGTCGAAAATTTGTTTATAGGTTGCTGAGTGAAGCACCGCTTCCTGTTAAACAGTTCATTTGTTGAATGTGGTAAAATGAAATATTGTTTACAAATGTTATGATCAGTATTGTTATTAAGAGTTTCGTGATGCATGAAATTGAGTCACTCGCCTGGTTTGTCTAATTCCAGTACTGTAATTCAAATAAATGTTTGAATGTTTTACATAACCACGGAGGTTACTCTCGGCTTTCTTTTTCTGTTGAATTTCATTTTCTGAAGAGACCAAACATATAGTTTACTAAGATAGCCAGCAAGTACCTGTTAGCTGTTCGTGGTATTTAGAAGGAACCGTACATTTCCATTGTACAATGATCTAACTACCCAAAGAATACTTGTCATCTAGCAGAAAAAACTCACTGTAAGCCTTTCCTTTCGGAGAGAACAAATTTTACCACATAGCTAGCGATACTTATTCAAAGTATCTGGCTAACTGAGTTCATTCTAGACGCGGTTTTTGCCGTGGAGCAACGTGAAACATTTTATGCCACATTAAGATAAATCTACGATGAAGACTTTGCGCTAGAATCTAATAATGTATAATTTTTGCATTCGATTTTCTCTTTTGCATTACTTGATCAGTGAAACTGACTTCAGTCCAGATCCTAACAGAAGGCATTCTAAAGATGAACTTCCAATCTCCGAAATGGCACAGAGATTTGAAATTTTCGGACTATCTTGACTATTGCTTAGCAATTAAATACGTCGTTCAGGTTTAAATAACACATGCTATACTGTCCACGTGTTCATGCTGACGATCGCATCTGGTGTAGTGAGTCAATTCTGTTGGTCGCTGGTATGTCTGACTTACGAACTTGAGTTGTCGGAATGGAACGGTCATCCTGTTTGATTTGTATCCATGCAGCTATTTTGTGCTAGAAGTGTATATTTATAGTCAGATTTTTAATATCGTACAGTCAAGACAAGATTGTGATACAGCTGCATTCTTCAGGAAACAGATTGCAGGAATGTGGCCAATGTGATAGGTTAATAAACGTTTGCATTAAGGTACACAAAACTATTAACGCCATGGACGTGAACAAACCAATAAGAAATAGGGCCGTTCCCCTTCTTATGTGTTAGTTCATTGCGTATGGTCCTCAAATATAAGACCAGCCTGAGGTCTGGAGAACCATGAAAATAGCTCAGCTAGTTGATGGTATACAACCTCTAGGCAATTTTCAGTAACAATTCGTTGCAGAACATCTGGCTCGTTTTGTTTGCAAGAGTTCGACTGAATAATTTAGTTTACTGTGGATAAACTTTCAAGAGTATTGACGCAGCAACGAGGAAAAAAAATTGCGCGGGATCTAAAACGTAACGATTCTTTGTCGTGTTTGACAAAGTTTCAAACATCAGACATCAACTTCCTGGTAGAAGAGTTCATGATTTATCAGGTCTGACGGCAGCGTTTTAATCCAGGCCGTAAATTTTCTACGCTGATTCTAATCGGTTTAACTTAAACTTTACAGGATCTGAAGCATAATTCACTAAAGAATGGTGTTTTGTCTTGTGAGTCTGTTTTTCACGAAACCTGTTTTAACAAGGGAGAGAAAAGTCCTCAGCACATCTACAGATCACCATTCGACTGTTGTACCTATCAAGGCGTAAATTGGAGTAGCTGAACAACGGATCCGGTTACCCAGATTCAGTTGGTTCCCTCTTCCCCCGCTGTCAATTCAGTTGGTGTTTTTGTTAACTGAGTTACACCTACCATGTATGTACAAGTAGTCACTTTCCTAATTAACTTCAGAGTCCGTACCAGACGAACACAATGGCTTCTTCTTTCTTTTGTTGAAACTTGGAAACCAAAGCCAATATCACCGTCCAAACAACATGTTACGCACTTAATCAACCTTAATAATGAACTTCGCTGTTGTTTCACTCTCCGTACAGAGGACACACATGACCAACGGTTACTGCCATTTTTTCGTTAAGCCATCATTTCTCGTTTGCTTTTTCATGTGACCTACGTTTTTCACTGCTCACCATATGAGGTGCAATTCGATAACAGTCTTGTAAAAGTATGTTTACCAATTCACACCCATTATCTACCCGAATTGACCAGTCATCCTACCAGAAGTCGACTGATTGCTGGCAATCTGTCCCACGCCGTACTGTTATGTCAGCAAAGCAACCAGCATGTCCCTACGCCACTCGTGAGGCAGACTGTCTGGACCCCGCCAAGTCTAGGTCATCCAGAGTCAGAGTAGACTTAAAATGGTTTTCCGGTTACCCTAGCCACTGTTTTCCAAGGCTTGAGGACCGTTATAGGTCAGTTAATCTGAGTATTTCAGCCTTGTCTTCAGCTGTCGCAGTAACCGTCAGACGGTTACTCGCATGACCACTATCATCTGAGACCGGGCTTGTCCGACTTACCTGGCCGTTCGGACGAAGTTGACGACGGCTGAGTCCTATGCCCATCTGGGTGGGTTGCTCATGTACCCACAGAGAGATGACCGGCATATTAGAGATATTGTCCATATGTGTCCTATTTAGTAAGAAACGCAACTTGCGGCTCAGTACTCACTGCTTGTGTGGCAGCCAGTTGACCCAGTCGACCTGACAACTGGTTATGAGAGCGCTAAGTTGGTTTACTGTCCGCACCCGGGAAGTCCGTGTCCTATCACTCCGTGTCAGTCAGCCAGTAGCTCTCTCCCTCAGCCTATCCATGGGTATATCAACCGTGCGATGCCGTTCGCCAATTAAACCAAAAAAGCTCAATGAGGGTATCTTCAGCAGATATCAAGGAAACCAAAGCAGTATTAAGACAGCTTTAAGGGGAAATGTTTGTGACGTTTTTGGTTTTACGGGCGTGCATTCTTTGAGCGCCTTTCCGTAAGATGCACGCCATTTTTTAAAATAATGTATTGTTACCGGCAGGGATTCACGGTTTCTTTTTTGAAAAGAAACAAAATTCTTCTTATGGGTTTTGCTGCCCATGTATTGATAAGACAATATTTTACTGAGAGGTTTATGACTGTAGTGAATTAGTGGACGGAAGTAAATAATAATTAACCTAAATAAACCTGTTGGTCTGCAGTCATATCAACAATGGACATTGAAACGTAACGAAACAACTTTCCGTCAGGCATGCGGAAATAATGACCTGAGGGATTGGGCTAGAATAGTGGTTAGGAAACTGGCCGTGCTGGTTAGGTCACATGTATGTACCGACGGGGTTGAAGTTTAGAGCCTTCTACCTGTTAGACAATTACCACATAGTTGGCTTACATGTTCTGGTGTGAACAAACCTTACCTATGAAGCAGTTCTTCCTGAACTGTAACCTGTTTTTTTCAAGATCTTGTTTAAACTAGTGATGTCTTCGACGTTCACTCTTATTTAATGTAAAGGATTTTTCCAGCGAATTAACTACGCTGTGAGCTGTTGTGTTTGTAAAAATAAAAGCCTTCCTTGGTTATCATTGTCGATCGCTCAAGTGATCTTCTTCGACTGTCTGTCATTCATTCGTTGGACAAGTCACATCTGACTGTGCAGATGACCCCCGTTAGTTAATGACGTTACTGTTAAAGCGTAAACATCCTACTGACTGTTAAAATTAAGTTACTGTGACGATCGATTGGCAGGTGAACAGATAAATTGCGCTTTATTCTCACACTTTTGGTCGGATAGGCAAACCCGTGGAGATTATAGCATTGACGGATTTACTAACCATATGAACAATCCTACGGCACAAAGATTGGTTGAGTACGCCCCCAGTGGTTCGAACCGCACTGACTTACTGCGAACAAAGTCGCTGTCAGTAGTGTTCAGAACGGTGGTGCTTCAGGTCTTAATCTCATCGAAACGAACCCTGACGTCTGAGGAACTCTACAGAAATACAGAACCGTAAACACTGTCAAAGACCAAGCATGGGGTAAAACAAGGACACAATACGTAGCAGGATACAAACATGAAACTGTGCATTAATTTCCACGAAAGTGACAGAACAGTACAATACCATAGAGGAAATAAAACACAATTCATATGGGAAATTTTTGTGGGTTATTTCTACGTCATCATTCCAACAAGCTGCCGTGTTCCGGGCACGTTGTCAAGTTAAAACAAGCCCTGAAAAACTTGTGGGTTAGTGTGCATTCCAAAACCCACGCTGTGATCAGTTCTCTGGAAGATTCACATATGGGGATTATAGTGCAAGACAGTGGCATTTTTGTGAAAGTGTCATACATCTACATTGAGAGCCATGTGTTTGTTGTTCTAAGCAAACGTCGGCTGAGTGATACTAAATGTCATGTTTTTTATCCACAACACTTTAAAGGAGATATATTAAGACTAGAATACGGGCCAAAAAGCTCCATATTGCATAATCGGACACTATTGAATTCAGTATACTCACCTATTCAGTGTGATGCAATGCAGTGTCGAAGTACTGGTATTATGTATTTTCTGAATTGGACGAAGTCGCCTCTTGCAGACTGCAATGAGATTCTAGTCATGAACTCATACTAGCGAACATATCAGTCATCAGGAAGACGGTCCAAAAGTTAGAACCAAGCATTTGAGAACATCGTTGATGAAAAACAACCGACGCAGTAGTTATTATAGATATCGTGGTAAATGAACCTCACGAAGCTCTTTAAGCGTTTTATCGTTTTACTTCGATCAGATGTTAGGCTTCGCCTACTTGCAAACGAATGCATCGAAATACCTGTACACACTTGGTGCAAACTAGAATTGTACAAGCGTTTGTTTTGTTTTCTAGTTTTATATTCGTCTTTCAGCGCAAAGGTCCTGTACAGTACCATGAAGACACGGTAGGACTTACTGCTCATAGCAAAATGAATCATCTGTTGAAATGGAGTAGGCATAATATGCATCTTCCAACTTAACTTCTCTTCACATGTTCCTCGTAGTTTTAATGAAAGCAAGCACCGTGTGTATTAGACTGTAGCCGAGTAAATGTTTAGTAAATCGAAGACGTACTGACATACAAGAACTATTTTTTGTACAATGAGATGAAAGCAAAAAGACTTTTTTACCATGACAAGTAAATGCTCATAAGGTATGGATTTGGAAAGAGGTCTCTGAACTTCAACACTGTAAGCTGAGAAACATTCGACTAGTAAGGTGGGATTTTCAAGGGTGTAGCTATGGGCAAGCACTGATGTTCCGGAACTATTTACTGTTCACCACTACTATTCTAAGCTCTTCAGCGTGTACGCGCAATCCGTTCTGTCTTGTGATTTATGGTAGAACCCTTCAAATGTTTAGACGGATACCGGGATCACTGCAGCCTATCGTAATCTGAAACAGAATGTTTAAAAAAATGACTTTTAAGTGCAGCCATTCGAGTGCAAATCATATGACTGGTGTAGCGATTGTCACAGTTATTTTACCAACCGTAAATGATCTTCCATTATCAGCCAAAGACAGTCTGTGGTAACCAACGGAAGTACAAAATACTCCCCGCTACTTCCATCCAACTCAACTCAGCAGTTTTTTCTTTATTTCCGGCTTGTTGCTTTCCTGTTAGCAAGCACTATCGACACACAATTTTCCCTACGGTAACGGGATCATATGGTTTGGTTTTTCAGCGATCCTTTGTAAAAAATGAGTAAAAAGTCACAAGAGAATTGACCGTATGAGCATTAATTAATAATTGGTGTTCATAGTGGATAATCAATTATAATAAAAACGTAGGATAAATTTTATAACTAAATAAATATCCCCCTTTGTTCTGTTAAGCATGTTATACTCACAGGTGGACATCCCATTAATATTAAACCGCAGAACGTGGGTCTGTTTAACAGAGGTAACAGATTAAAATGTGACTGCAGACATGGAGGATAAGCAACTGAGCAGAAAATACACGGAGCCGACAACTACCAAGGTGATAGAAATTCCAGCAGGAATATCTTGAACATAGTGAGGGACAGCAGCAAATAAGTAGATGCATTTGCCTGTTTTTAACTTATCGCAGGACGTGCAGCACACGTGCTTTAATGTACAAAGCTTACGTATTGTCTGATCATATGACTGATTTTGTATGTCGTCTTCCGGCCCCAGCGTAGACTCCTGAAATTTCCAGCCGTTTACAATCATGTAAATGTATGAGTCTTAGTGATAGTAGTCAGCTGCAAGTTTATCCTCGGTATGCAATTCGTAGAAAGCGATAGCACGGGTATATCATTAAAATATTGAGAACTTTGTTGTTTTCAGTCACATGGGATCAACTCAAAAGTGGACATCCTAGAGGAAATGTGTACAAATATGCATGATTAGAAGTATTTAAAAAGCTGAGTCAAAAGCAAACAAAATTAAATGTTGAGGTTCAAGAGATTATGATTTTGTCAGCTTAATTAGCAGTTTAAAACAGTTATGCTCCCTTCAGTAACTTGAACAAAACAGTCAGAAGACGAACACTAGTATATGCTAGCGTTCCTTATTGACTCGTCAGTACCAAATGACTAATAACACGGGAAACTTCCAATTTAACGCCTAGAGTACTTGGAGGTTATGAACAAAGAAACCAGCAATAACAAAAGCGTCCAATCCTGTGATCTGAATGACAGCCACTGCGACTTAGGACCATGGCAACCTCAGGTTCACAGTTAATTGTTTTTGCACACACAATACGGGTTTGAACCGGCTTATCGCGACGGCTCCAACAAATTTTAGGAACCGTAGGTTGTGGTGGCGCGCTATTGTGGTAAGGGATGAGGTCAGGTTCACGTTGTAACCAGTAGACAGGATGTGTCTTTCGATCGACTAAGCTGGGGGCTTACGATTATCTGTGAATTTTGTCCGATTTTGAGATCTCTTTGTAAAAACACTTAGGTACATGTTCCTTCATTCTTGAGCCCACAGGAATAACCAGGAAATTACATGACTGCTTCTGGGTCGCAGGATCACACGGTTAAACGTTTTTATTATTGTTGGTTCCATTGTTCATAACCTCCCAAGTACTGTTACTGGTTATTAGGTACTGACGAGCCAATACGAAACGCATAATCGGCAAATATCCGTTTCCTTCAAAGACGGCGGAGCAAATGAGAGAGTAAGAACGTTATGTCTAGACGGCTGTTGAACCAAACGATCAAATCAAAACGTCAGTGTTTTCCACAGCCGTCTTGTCTACAGTGTTGTACGTTTGATGTATTGCAGTCATGAAACATTTTTCATAATTGGACCAGTTCTCTTCTAGAAACGAAGGCTTTGAATAGAATATCGTCGGCTTAATTCATCCCAGTTAATTGAAAAAAACAATTTTGTTGTTTCAATGTACAGCAAACTACAGGGCGTGTCTGCTAGCTTTCTGTGTTATGTCAATTCATTTGGTTCTTGGGGCAGATCGTGTTCAGTGTCTAACTTTCATGTATTGGTAACGTGTTTTTACTTGACTTCTCACTTATTGTACTGGGCAAAATACCGAAGATAAGTTTAAAAAAGGTAGGGTGTATTTTCCGCCGAATTAACTATTCTTTACGGCTGTTTTACGAATATGGCGTAATCAGTTGAAGAAACATTTTCGTCATACATCAAGTGGAAGTGAAGCAGTGAATGGCAATTGATCGTCTGTCGCAAACACATTTAATCGAAGTGGATAACACTGATGCCAGCCAGTAAGTTAAGACGTTCCTTTTACATTCTCCTGAGAAAGATTCACTTCGTAAATTTCTTCACACACTGCATCATGCATTGGGACATGTTTTTCTTTTAAACCGGAGCAGAAATTTCCCTGGGTAGTCTGGGAAACTAGAGTAGCAAAGTTACAAGCTATTACATAGTCAGTTCTTTACGGTTATCCAATGCATATGCTGAAACTTATCATCAAAACTCCTGTCACCTTAACAGTGACCTGCATAATAGAGTTTTAGACAACCTTCCTAACTGGCTAAGGGTTTTCACCACCTGCACGTTACTTGACTCAGAGTCTACACAACTGGTTAAAAGCAGTAGAACGAATAATTAGTGGTGCACAAAAATTTTTTATGACGATTGTAGCTATAGTTACAACTATTCCACTACTGTGCTCGATAAAAAATGTTACCTGGATTATTTACTAGATGGTTTTTATTACAAAACAAAAATTTGCATGTTTATTTATTAATGGATGTAAGCTATCACCAACAACCTGCAAATGGAAATCATTTTGGCAAACTCAATCTACTGCCGCTTGTAAATAATGACGTATACGTGCGTTTCTCGTCAACAATTTTAGCGCCTGTTCAGATCTACGGACGCCATCCACCCCAAAACAAACTGCACAAGTAACCGGCAAATTAACGATTGGCTGCAAATTTCAACATCTGTTTTTTCCTTCATGAGCAGTAGTCAAATTTCACCGAGTATGCTTATCCGATTGGTGCCAAAATAAGAATCACTACACATATTTGCATGGGGATGATGTTAACTGCCTTAAACAAAAAGAATTACTGTTCACTGTAAACAGTTGCCCGACAAGTCGGACAGTAATAGCTGCCAATGTTAACCTAATGTGTGCTCTGATGTTATTTGCAGAGATCTGATTGGTCGAGTTTATCAGTGTCGGCCGGCTTGCCTGTCCTGTTTTCCCAAACGAGTGTTTTTCATTGTGACTGCTTTGTGTGTTTACCGCCACCACACGTTTA
>LUCH01000087.1:199776-211529 GCA_013368495.1 Paragonimus heterotremus | reverse complement strand
GAGACACAATGGTGTCTGGCCAGTGAAGAAAAGTCTAGTGAATAGTTTCTAGGTTATACATGCACAGACAATCATGCACGGTGTTCTCACCGTGGGAAAATTATTTACCCAAAGCAATCTGATGTGTGACCATATATTGCGATATGCGTGCTGTATGAACGACACACTACGATAATAAGAGTTGTGGAAATAATTCCAACTGGTTTAAATTGATGTAGCTTAGTGGTGTATTGAAAGTATATATTTAGTAAAAGTATTCTCTTCCTATTTGCTCATTTTTCGATCATCTCAGAAGCTTGTAATATAGTAGTAATGTAATTTGGGGGGCTGATTTTTAGCATTCAATGGTTTCATTGCCAGTGAGATACACAGAACTAGATCACGCTTCCACGTACATAGCTCCCTTGTTTTCATCTGACTAAGCAGGTTCCAATAACGTGGATCATCTGCCGGTTGTTCTGAACAATCTTTGCGGCAGATTTCCAACTTTTTCAATATAGCTGTCACCATTCACCTTTGGTTATTTCCATAAGCCTGGAAAAGGTGCAAAAATTAATTCCCTCGCTGTGCCTTCCCTTGCACCCAGCTGTGTCAGGCCACAATGTTCTGTCATGGTACATCAAGCATAACGCAAAGAACAGACATCACGTACAATTGGTTCCGTATTTCTTGTACATGGATCAGATGTTTTAGGTGTTTCTAGTTGCTTCTGGGGCAAGTGACCTCGATATCAATTTACTTTCCGGCCTAGTTTTGATTGTCTGAAGTATGTACCAGCAAGGCAAACGTCCACAATTAATTTCACTAGTAAACATTCACACCATTTAATTCAACACTAGTTTAAATTTTCATATTCAGAACAATCGCTGAAGGTCGTAGCATGTTTTCTTTGGTAAACCTCAACAAACACTTGGATTTTGTGCAGAGGTAATTGAATGCTTCATTACGAATCCAGTTCAACATTAGTTTGTGCGTATCAGCATGCACTTCAGAGGCTCTCAGAAAACGGCAAAACACAGGTTTCGATATTTTGGGGTACAAACTGAAAATAATTAAAAGATATTAAGATTTCCCACCAGGGTATTTTATAACAGAATGGGTGTGAACCAACCAAATCTGCCAATTTAAATTGGCCAATACATAAACATTTTGAATGTTCCTTTTTACTGTGTTGAACTGAAACAATTCCTTATGATTCACTGGTGTGTTATTAACCAACCACCTCCGTTCCTTCCTGTGGGATCAAATAATACAATTTTGTTGTGTGCTTTACTGGCCTCTCTTTTGTTACCCCTTTCAAGCATAGTGGTCATTAAAAAGTATGCATCCCTGTCCGCTGAATTTACTTGGTCGACTTGTTAATTGAATGGCAACGCGTCAGTGATTCTCCCATGTTGTGGAGCGTAATATTAACCATGACGGCTGCCAGTGTGAAAAAGTTACTGGTGATAAACCGGAGAGCTACTCAGCAGTGATTTGAAAATAAGTACGTGAACAACTTAATAGACTGGTACGCGTAGGTGAAAACTAACTCTACGGTTTTCTGCCTGTGTTGAGTGAAACTTTTAGTCTGCAAAATAAGACTGATATATTTCCCAATATGCGGCTCAGCCAATCCGGACCTTAGAAGAAAAAGTTTGTAAGTAAAACCTCATAGTACCTCCAACTAATAGTAAATGATCGTTCTTTAAATATGTGATACAATTACGTATTTTTCAGTGACAGACGTCCTCAAGGTAGCTTGTGGTTACAAAAATAGTCAACTCATCTTCGATAAAGCAACCGCGTGATTAAACAAAGCCGTTTTGTCTCTGAAGGGTTATCTTTTTGTAAATTGAGGTAGGCGTTCTGTTGTGATTTTGATGACGTTTCAATTTACATTGATATCATGCAAATTATTTTCACTTGCTGCTTATTAAGACTCATGAAATTTTGAAAGATGCTGAAAATCACCCTACCAAAATATTACATTCTAGTCAAGTGTTGGCTCCATTTAAACCAGGACTACCGCATTGCTATTGTCACTCGTGTGAAGCTCGTTGACCTTGGATAATTAACTTCACTTTCGTTTTCCAAAAGTAGTCACTGATATTACATACACTATTGTTGTACAAACGACTCTATTGGGACCAAAGAATCTGATTATTGCTTCCGAAGTAAAACTTAGAGACATTAACTACGGAAGTGATTTTGTCAGATGGATTCTAAAATATTCAGTTTATCCAGCATAGAGGAAAATCGCTCTACACTCGTCCCCTTTGTCATACGTTATTCATTTAAAAGCACATGGATGCATATCCTTTCGAAAACACGGACAATTTTCTTTTTACGTAACTCGCATTCGTCTCCTCTGTTTAGTTTTTATAGCTTAGATATTATGCCGATCGTTTCTCAGGCTGGTGTGAGGAAAGCAACTCTTTGTACGTATTAGTTTAACCACATGAACCTACAGCACATGATTGAACCCTGTAAATCTTCAACTTCGACTGTACGTCTGAAGCAATTCTCTAGTCTTCAAGTTAATACCCTCAACAGACGCGCACCATTCTGTACAGACTGAACGCATACTCACCCTGACATGTTATTTTTGCTATAAAATTAAAATTTGAACGCAATTTCGCTTAGGCAGAGGAAGATTTTAGAAGACGACCGCTGCTGTCGAACGTATACTCTCAGTGGAACTTCTAGTGGCGGACCTTTTAATACTAAGTGAAATTATTCGCTTTTGCGGAAGTTCTGTCAAAAAGTACGTCAAATTGAGTTTAGACCAGGAGCAAAAAGAACCATTCGCAGAGAACCCAAGTAATTACTTGTTTTATGTCAACGAACACCATTCACAACTTTTCGTGATTGCTACATTCCCAAAGACACTTTGGTTGTCTCTTTTCAAACAGGTTTTTTTTAAAGGCCGTGCTTTTTTCATATCCTCATATTAAGCATGACTGAATCATCACACGTAATCGTCAAATTACGTTTGCTTGTAAATGATCCGACTGCCCCTTCGCATTTAAATAAAAACGAAGATTTTACAAAGCAAAAGTCATTTTCCTACATTACGGATTTCACCTACCCGGAGCAGTGTTTTAGAGGATATAAAGGACCCTTTTTTGGGATAGTCTGTGCGATTATATCGACCGAATGAGTTAATCGAATATTAAGGACCCACCATTTTTTAAGTTGCTCACTTAACTTTTAAACATAACGCGCCTCTATCTTATCGTTAAAAAACTTTTAATCATGTTTCCAATTTAAATTTTTTGTTTTATAAAGGTTTGATTATAAGTCAATGACAAAACCCAATGAAGTGGATGGAAGTATTTTTCCTAAAGTTTCCTTAACGGATTTAAAATTATGTAATTATGTAATTACAACTTGTATAATTATTTCGAATTTGGTTTATCTGGTCGAGAACCAGATAAGGGAAAATCTCATTTATTCAAGTTTAACTGTACTCTTGATTTTTAAACTTGTTTTTTTGTGTACTTAAAAATCTGTCACAATTATTGTAACTCGCAACCGTGTCTTCGGTGGATAGTAGCATAAAACTGGATGGGAAATCTTGCTGTACTAGTAACTCCTCAAGGTATCATGTTGGTTGGCGGCGGGTCGATGGCCGAAGCCAAATGTGGTAATTGTGAATACACGACGTGGCTATGTAACCGTTGAATATTCTGTTTCTTTCAGCGAATTTAGGCCGGCCAACTCTAGAATGCTTCAAAATATTTTTTTCTAACTTAACGAACATTTCAGTATTAAGGCGATACTTTATAAATATAAAGACTGTTGCCAACTTCTGTCATTGCAGTTTGTTTGATAGACGACCACTGTTAATTTTTCATTGTGTTAGACACTGAGCAGACAAAAGATTGATTACCTGTTTAGTTCGCTTCTTTGCATTTTACAAACTATTTGATGCTTGAACGCTCAAACACATGATGTTTGATGTGAAATCATTTCTTGCTTCTGACAGACTGCGCACTCTATTCTTTGATGACAACTTTCCTTTGTTCCGTTATGTGAATTGTCTAATCATGGAGTGTGAAGATTTATATTGAACGTGTTTAACCTATCAGACTTCGGCAGTTTGCAAAGTCAAATTTTTCAGCTGTTATTTTTATTCTGTTCAGAAAGTGATAAGGTTAAGCTAGATTGCGGCAAAAATAGGTTTTTCTATTTGATGACAGCTCTAACGGCGTGTTTCCGTTCTATACTAATTCAATTGATATAAAACAAGAAAAAATTGCTTAAGATTTACGGTGCAATCTACGAATACAACTTTAAAAACAGCATTAGAAGTTTCACTTCTTCTGTTATCTGAAACATGGTATGAGGTATTATATAAATTTCTTGTTTGCAACTTTTCTCCATGATGACGTTGGCTTGGACAATGGCCCTCAGCTACATCATACCTTCGCTTCTGAAGTACAAGCTTATATTGCCACTGCTAACGTCACTTTACTTTGTAGAACTATTGAGCCATGTTGAGACGGGCCATGCTTCTACATATAAACGTGAGAATAATGCTGAAATTTTTGAGTTTGCTAACGAATCTTATTTCTACCTATTTTATATCTCAGGATTCGCTCATTCTAGAGTTGCAGCGTCTGCACACCTATCAGGCCTTGTCTAGTTCGGCTTATCTGGCGCTGACTACATCAGATCCCATTTCTTCTGCATTTGTGCTTCGAGATGAGCTCTACCAACTGGCCTCGCAAGAGAAACAATTTAAAGTGAGCACTGTAACTGCTGCTAATGATAATTATTGCAAACTAGATAGAATATCTTTTGTGGCAATGTTATGTATATTCTTGTACAAAGTGTATTTTGGCTCAGTCTATGACGTGATTAGTTATCATGTCCATTGGGTTTTTAAGAGTCCTGTGACATGATCATGATCAACGGTCTCCTACCTAGAAAGATCTTTCAATTTTTCGACATTACAACTTAGAATTTTTGTCAAAAGTCCCAATTTTACGATTATTTATGTCTCATTTCTTTATGAGTTCATTTGATAACGAGACATACAAACCTATTTGTAAAGAAAATCATACAGACAAATCTATAAAAAAATCAAACCATCAAAGTCTGGAGTAACAACCACTAGCAGTCCGTTTGGCGTTAGTTCTGCTTGATTGCTGGCAGAAGATATAATCTCGTTTATTAGCTAATTATAACTTAATACTTCAAGCTGACACATATGGTACTCGGGTCAGAAATGCGTCTTGACTAGTTGGGTGAAAATGTTCAACAACTGTTACATTCAAACAGTTGCTCTGCATTTCTGCATTTTCAGTCTAAGTTAAATAATGATGGCAACTTAAATCATTTTGTCGTTTAATTTGTAACTTTCGACACGTGACATGGTGTGTCGACAAGTTAAAAAAGTTTTCATGGTATGCTTTTACGGAAGCTTAGACTGAACACCCGTTGTTACGTTTACAAGCTGGGATGCATCAGATGGGTTAACCTTAGAAAAAATTATGAAATTACATTTACATCTAAACGGATCATTTATCAAAAACAATTTTTGATAAGTACAAACTTGTCTAGTTACAAATGATGCTTCCCTCTATAAAAAGGCCAAAGGGAAACCGATAAGTTATCCACGTTCTGTTCAGGAAGTAGCTTTTATATCCAGCTTCGTTCTTACCACGGTTTGTGATTCAACTTTACTCATGGAGATAGCTAACGGAGTTAAAAATGATCCACCGGTCATTCGATGAAACCCAGCAGAAACTAGAAAATGATGACGCCTGTAACTGTGTTAAAGAGGCATTACACATTCTTGTTATTCTCATATAACGTAACATCTTTTAGCTTGTTGTTTTATAATTTCATTTTTCCTAGGGTCCACTAGATCTACCTTCAGATGTGATCATCAAGAAAACTTTTCCGAAGTGAACAATGAATTCTCGACAAGGATTTACGTAGTTGGTCTTATTCTATTCAGACGCTATTTTAATTCTATTTCTAGTCATGTAGGACACTTTTAGTGAAATTCTTTTTGTATCATGTGTAATGGGAAATTAACTATGTGATAAGAATTGTGTTCCAAGTTTATGACAAACTGCTCTTGTTTCAACTGACAAGTATGCTATGGAATCAAGAAAGATTAATTTAACTTACATCTTCCGTTCAATCAAGCGAGATGATAGAACAGATTCAAGTACAATACTCAAGCAGAAAACACTAATTTGGAAGTGATAATACACGATCGAGAGGCCTATAAGGAATGCAGACTAGCGAAACCGTTTTTGGCACGACTGCTTTTTCAAGCAATTAAGTAGTATTGTAAATGAACATATTTTCCCACAGAAATTCCGAAGTGATGTAGTGGAAAGTCCTACAAACCCGGCCCTGCGTAAAGGAAGGAAACGATAATTTTGCTGAACGGAACAGAACTGTTTTGTTATATCTTAACACACATTTCTGTAATATGAAATTGATATTTCCTGCAGGCTTGCACACTACAAATTCTACGCTTGGCGGTACTTAAATCTGAACTGGGTCGGCTCTCAACCGTTAATTTGCTCGAATTAGTTAGTTCAGTGAATCTAAGAGAAATTCACTGACTTACGGTTCGTGATATTTGTGCAGTTCAGTTCGGCTAATTGTTTAGCCAATGCTACTATAGTTGATTTAGCCGATGAGTCTAAATACTCGTGCCACAAATTAAGTCCGAAATTATGTGTACAGTAGATGATCAAAGATTGAAGAGATTAATATTATTTATAGTGTAACGGTGCTCTCTGTACTGTCGTCTAAATTCCCCGAAAAGAGAAATTTTACTAACAGTCAGATGGCGCACATCTGGACGAATTTTGATGGTGTGTAGTAGAGTCGCTTATCAAAGAAGCGCTAACTACCTGCCATTTAGTTACAGTTATTCTAAAATCGTGACTTCCTTCGGTAACCTGCGGACCGGTTTTTATTAACAACTAGGGCTGACAGTATATTTCTTGTACTAGCAAATATAACCATATTTAACGTTGTGTAGGTATATCTTAGTAGCCAGATAATTAGCGGTAAATGTAGCAACCTTACACTATCGGTGCTGTTATGTGACTTGCAGTTGGCTAGCCTCCAATTATCAGACGTTTCGTTAACGTAAAAATACAGAAGACATCTTTGCATTGATGTTATCATCTAACATAAAGTATCTCTCCGGAGGATTCTTTACACTGTGTTCTTTGACTCACCAATGAAGACATTTATTTAACCTTGCAAAGTCACTCGCGCACACAGTTGGTGTTCTATCTTACCGTCGTTTCTCGTCTCTTCAGCATTGTTAGGTTGCACGCCCAGTTTTCTTAAATTGTCTCGTCTAACTCAATGGGAATTAGCACAGAGTGACCCATCAGTGTATCATTCGCTTGGAAACTCGTCAAGTAAACAATTATTTGCTCATTTTGTATATCAATCCCTTCGATTTCGTCAAACGTCTCATGGTTGTATCAAATGGCTTAAATCAATTCGATTAGTTTAACCAAACCAGAATATAGACGTTTGTGTTGACAACATAGTTATAATTCTGTAATTCTTATTCAACGGTCGCCGATTCGACCAAGTTATAAGATCCCTTGCGAAAGCTGCCGACGTCAGTTAAAATATGAGATCTTCAGTTTCTGACGCCTTGCGTCAAGGCCACTTTTTAATCGTTGGTCATCGTATACAAGATTCATCGACGTTTAGTCCGTGAATCATTGGTTAGATCTTACTTCAAAATGAAAAGTTGTTGGACCATCTACTTCTTATTCAGTGGAGGTATGAAATCCTATTTAACCACACTGTTAACCCACAATGTGCGTGGATGTCATTGGAGTCTACGTTAACGAAGTCAGCTTGGTAGTGAAATGTATCCTGTTTATGGCTATTTGTTCCTGTTACTCACATTATAACAGAACCCATTTAGATAAATCCACATATCGTACCCCTTACCAGATATACAGTATAGAAAAAGTACGAAGAAATACCTTGCCACTTGCTTTTAAAAATTAAACGTCTGGTTGGTTCAGCTGGTGTTGATTTCCACAATAACGCACGCGATATATTTTATTGTAAGATTTTATGAAATGATTGATGTTGTCATTGTGAGCTTTTTGTCTTATGCTCTATACATTTCAAATGCATCTGCATGCTATAGAACCATTAGGTCTATTCTATGACTTTTGAACCTAATTTAGTGTATCTTGTTTTAATATTGGTCAGTTTCATCAAACATTGGTAAGGTGCACAAATGCACTTTGGCTAAATCTCTTTATCTATCAGTTATGAGAATTGTGTTGGTCTGAAAGCGTCCTATTGATGCAGGTTACATACTTGATGAAACACGAGTTTTCAAATCACTGACCCAATCAACTTGTTTTGGTACATTGTTTGTTGAGACCGTACAATTTTTCAGCATTTTTTTGCACCACGGCTTAAGTGCGCATATAAGCTGTGCTGGTGATCCTAATTGCACGGACGCCACTTTTTCACTAAATGGTTAAACGGTAAGACGTTTCCACAATTAAATTATGTGGTTCTTTTTAATTGTGCGATAGCCTTTTATTTATACGGTTTGACTACTTTTCATGCTTCTTAGTGGTCACTTTGACTAAGCGAGTGCTGTAGTTATTTCGAGAATAGGTTAGACATCACCAGTGTTCGGGGTTATCACTTCATGTAGTGTGTTCACTAAGGGACACAAACAACCGGTTATAGTGTGCGGCCAACTGACTGCGAATACGAAAATTTTCAGTCACTTCCCTCGGATTATTCTTCTACGGTACTACGAAAATCCCTATAAAACAATGATTCAGTGCGTATGAATAACCTGGAGGTAACAACTAACCGGCTATTTGGTCAGCTGTCATATCGTCTCAATCAGCGATGATCCAGTGGTCTGTGTCTGAAGTTCGTGGAGGAATTCTATCGATATGCCAACCATCAAACACCGAGATGCTTCATTATTGTCTCATACGTATGATATTACATGGAGTACTAACTACTTCGTGTTGATGGACGACAAACTTTAGGTTCAACAGATCAATGTTTAGGCTCGTTCTTTCACCAGATGAACTCTTCCATCTTGTATAAGCCTCCCTGGAATGTTTCTCCAGGCTTTTTCACCTAAGGAGGCACTTGACATTGTTGGGCTCACCACTGCAATATTTAGAGATCCCCAGTGATCCGTCTTTAACAAAAACGATGGACATCAGCGGTCACCTAACGTGAAAACAAGCTGTCACCAGGCAGTTGATATAAACTAGAGATCTCTCACACTTTCCACCAGTTCTTTTTCTGGTCACATTTTCAACCAGCTTCTTCTGAACATGTACCGTTTGCCTGTGCTTATCAGTGTGACGAAGATTTGTAGATACATTACACATCTGTGGACTCAGTGACTTGGTTCAAATGTTCCCGATAACAGCAACCACTAAACTATAAGTTTTTCAGCTGGCTACCTCTTGTTCATCATGTTTTATATGGTTCTTCCATAAGCCCTAAGGATCTAGTACGTCGAGTCAAAATGTAAGGGCTAAGTAAATTGTTAACTGTACGAAAGTGAATCGCTGCGCTTAAATACAATCAGTGGTTACATAACACACCTTGATCCCCCAACTGAATCTGACCTTCTGGTACATCCTTTTTGCTCAACTGGCAAACCACTTGCTACATGTGAAAATGCTATTCCTTGTGCGGATTTGTAGTTGGTCAAAGGCCTGACATTTTGTAGTTGAGTCACCTCTGAAAAAGAACATATGTTAGCATCTGAGAATGCGTTTCTTAATGTGCCACTTATTTCTCAGTTAACACTTGTATAGATTAACAGAGACGGTTGGAGTATACGTCAATTTCAAACAGGGTTCATACGAAACAAATCGCCAACCAACGTACGGTTTTGATCGAAACTCTTTGCCACAAAGTAGCACAAAGCTTTTTTTTATTTTTCCTCAGGTGCACCCTATTTGGGCTGGTTTCTGTTTAAAAACCTTGTTAGCAGACCTTATATATAGGAAGAATTAAAAAGCCAGCACTGTTATTCATAGATTTGACTACTGGTAAATAGTCAAACGCGATACATTCTGATAACTTTCAATATGGCAACGCAATATTTTACAATCACCAATCCAGTGGGCTCAGTCAGTCCCTATTCACATTTCACCAACACAAGTCAACCCATTATATTGTTTATACACCGAGTCGTTTACCACTTGATTGCTTTCAGAAACATATCACCCCCACCTAATGATATCTCCTTCGTAGAAAGAGGGTTATTTACCGACAAAATTAGGTGTTTTTAGGAGATGAAACGGTTTCTTGTGGTAATTCTTTGGGATGAAATTACGGTGGTTACATTTAAAATTTAGGTAAGCAAAAGCAAGTAAAACATTAGCGGTTGAACACACCACAACTTCTTAGTGTTTGTTACTGTGTACTGATCTTTACGTGTTTAAATGAAGGAACCAAAGAACCATTGAAAACAAGTGGGTAAATTCAACATCGGCAATTTTTCATTGGGGTCTCCGCCAAATCTACAAAATGGGCCGCTTCAACAACTTACTCATCGCGCTTTCCTAATAGTCACAGGTCTCTTTGATGGTCGGCAGATAGAATTTCTTCAAAAAATCTATCCAGCTAGCACGCGGAATTTTCTAGCCCATTAAATAGTTTCATTAGGTTTTGTTAATGATTTTCAGCTCTACACCGTTTTTACCTTGTGATTACCCACCTATTTGACTAAACTGATTAAATGGCCCATCGAATAAATGAAGTCTATAGAATGCAGACATAAGAGCTCCCTTCATCTGTTAACACAGTTCATCTTTACCTCTGAAGCGATGTACGTCCTCTAACTCACTGGTAATGAATAGGCTGTTGACTTCATCTCATTCCAATTTTACGTTATAATTCATGATTTCCTAAGTTGAGGTGATTTAAACACCGTATGTTCAAGTGTACACGTCTGTTCGAGGTGAACTCTATCTTATTACACCGTTCGATGTTTCAATTTATTCACAATCAGAGTTGATTCACGAAATAAATGTAAAATATGGTTCGAACTTGCGAACAACAGCCTACTATGGAAGCTTTGAAACTAGAGAAAACATTTCTGTGTAGAGTCACGAATGCACGTTTTTGAGAAAGCGAACCTTTAGCAGAATAAGTGTTCTGAATCCCCTGGCTTAATCTCAAACCATGCATTTTGAGAAACTGCTTACAACTCAAGATAATCGTTACTATATAGCACGCTAAAGTAAATAGTGATAGAAACATGTTTTATTTTTAGAAGGACGTGAATTATTAATTGAGAAAAGTTTGGTTTATCGTTCCGTTATTATCCGAAGTTAGTCAAGGTCGGTTTCAAATACTTCATTGTACGACAGAAACAGAGGCATACCTCAAAGGTTATCGCTGATGTCTAGCATCCTGGTTCGTTGTCAAGTTATTATTGGCTTGGCGTCCACTTTAGAATTCTCCTTCTCAGGATCATGTTGACGTTCTCAGTGCTTGGTTGTTGAAATTCGATTAGTAAACATTGACTGTCACATGCATCTTATCGGAGCACTCGCATTAAGTTAGAAGTTCCAGCTAACCTATCAAAAGTAGAAACATAAGATCGGAATTCTTTCACTTGCTAGAATTCATCATTTATACTCACTGATGTTGTGGCCGGAAGCTGATCCTCAGTCCACCCTTAACGAGGCAACCGAGTTAACGACTATGCCACTGGCCCTAATCCGGACACATCTGATTTATTGTATACAATG
>LUCH01000087.1:46347-195968 GCA_013368495.1 Paragonimus heterotremus | reverse complement strand
ATTTTGACGGTTCGAATACTCGAAGCTTTTATGATACATTGCGGCAAGTAATTTCGACAGAATTTAATGGACCACTTACTAAATCTTGCCCTCCAACCAATTCACTAAGACGCAACGCACAACAAAACACGCGGCTCAAACACCAAGGCATATAAAATTTGAATTAGTGGTTGAAAACTGTTCATATTTATTTGTAAGATATCCACACCAAATCTTGCACGAATGAAGTCAAACAGCTTGGGCTTCGTGTTTAACGTGTTATTGGTAAATGGATCGAGAATAACACAACGTTTTGAGCAAGTTGTAATGCTCTACGTCTCAACCACCTCGGGTGGCCTTCTCAGGAGTGTTGTAATCAGAATCACATCAACAAAGGAACAGAGGTCACGTGGGATTTGCCGTGGTTAGGTCAATCTGCGCTGCCACTGAATTGGTTGGTCGACTCGTTTGTCTACTAGGTGGGGGTAAGATTGATGTAGATGAGGTTCGTCTGTGTCTGGTGTTGTTTATCCATTTACTTTGGCATGTTGGGTTGTCCATTAAGTTAGGAGTAACTGTATTATGATCACCAGTCGGGGCTCTAGATTATCACAGAATGAATACTATTTATATTGATCTTGGTTTGTATACTTAGACAGATTTCTCAGCCGGCCCTATTCAGAAGTGATACATAACAGGTTTTCCTCACAATGGGCAACTTTCACCGTACAAATTTAACATCACCGTCGCATTCTCATAGAATTTCCACTCGGCCCCTTTAGAAAAGACGCACTATACTCGAGTCGCTCTTGTTAGGGCCTGTTATTAGTGCATCTCCTAACCACGACTGCGCATTCACACACGACGATTCAGTCGTGCCTAATGTGGGGTAACAACGCATTAGTCAATACAGTTTTCTCAAGAAAGTGTGCTCAGAGTTCTAGTTCTAATCATGGCAAAGATATACACTACCAACACACTTTAACAAGAGCGAAACTCAGGTTCAGTGCTTCTATTCCAAAGGGATCAACTGATAAATAGACGTGAAAGCGATGGCTGCGGTTAACTTTGAGTGACATTCAATTTATGTGCAAAATCAAAATGCCTTCTTATTAATCAGTATTTGTATTTTCTGGTTGCTCATCTTTGAGCCAAAGATCAAAAGTATTTTCGGAACAACAGTTGGAACATAACTGTAAATTGACTGTCTCGAAACAGTTTCTCTCTGGCAATTCTGACGTGCACTGCCTGATTGCTTATTTTTGTATGTTTTGCTTTGACAACAAATGTTCAGAGAAACGCTATGTATTTAGCTTATTGCTGTTGTTCGCGTACCACAATGTACTTTTATGGAACAATTTTGAGCAATTGTACTAGTAATTCTATCTTGTTCCATCGTACTTAGAATCACGATTCCGGTTCACGTTCTGATGCCATATTTACCGGAATAATGGCCTCACAGTACGTAAAATGGAACATGCGTCTGAACATTTAGTCATAACTGCTTGCATGTTATGCTCGGCTCTTTCAATCTGAGAAAAAGCAGTGATACAATGATGGAAACCGTAGTCTCATAAAAATTAGACGTGGGGTAAGAAAGAGATTACTTTAAACAAATGCCTCAATGATGAGCCGAATTTAAAGGAAGCCTCAAGTCTAATACTTTTTTTAAAAAAAGGAAGACCAACAGGTCTGTTTGAATATAAAAGCTGCGTGACCTTCAGTTTCTGTCTGATCAGAAATTATGTAACACATGAATCACAAACCAGTACATTTAAAAATTTACCAGACTATTTTATTGTATTCTCATTTTAAGCGTTGTTTGTCAGGCTACTCAATATTAGTGGCTAACCCATCCACATATACCGCTTAATTGTCTGTCCAAAGAGTAATTTGTGTCCTAGATTAATGACAACATCGTTGTGCGTATAAATAAATTTGGCAGCTCCTAGTGTGTGTTGACTCAAAATTGAGCATAAATTTTTATCCGACAGCAAATAAAAAGATTTGTCATTGGTTTATCCAAGCTTTGGTTGACGGTCAGACCGTGATTCGTGTTGGCTTGTTACCATAACCTATGGAATCGATAGTTCAGTGTAACAATTCACAAAGTCAAAAACACTACAGTAAACGTTAACTGGACGAAAAATGTGTATAATTTGGGGGTGGTTTGATTTATGAATCGGAGGTTTTGAGTCCCATTAAGCAGGGGTTTTCCAGTTAGTCCGTTTGACAGTAAAAAATGACATTATGATACAATTGAAATCAGTTTAACACATCTACTATTTTTCAAAAATTTCTGTAAACGCTCGTCACAAAATGTTTGAAGATCTGCTCAGATTGAAAGAATCTTCAAAGGCAGTTTTGTTTATTATGTAGAATGACAAAACACGAATTAAGTTAAATGTTCAGTTAGATACGTAAAACAACTGACTGTACACAACCAACGTAAGCCAGCAGAAAGTAGGAAGGAATATGACGCAATTTCACTAAAATGTTGAAATGCAAGTTGACCAGCAATCGTCCCACCTACTGTGAAAATACCTTTGGTGCGCAACAAGTCAGACCATACTACTTAGCTTCTATTATTGTCGTTGTATTCATATTTTTGTTGTGTAACCGAATAGCATGATTTTCTATACAGTGTGATTATTTCTTGATGAACTAGTATTTCATTTTATTTTAAAAAGGGATATAATTTTATGTAGTTATGTCTAATATCACGTTATTCGTGCTGAGCAGTCCCTCGGTGATAGCCGTGTAAGTTTGACGAGAAAAAAAGGATAAGATTTCTCATAGGGTTTGTTATTTATTCTAAACTGAACACAATGACCTTTCTTATAACTCGGTATGATTACTGAAACAAAATAGTTTTTCAAATGTGTTTATAAGCTCCTGCAACAAAGAGGAAGACCTTTGCATATGCGCCCATACCGCTGTGTTAGTTGGTGATGGATTGTGTTAGACGGTTTACAGATATGAGGTGAAAATGAGTAGAACCAAGTAAAACGTAAATTCAGTGAAGCTGCTGACTGCAGTCATTTCAGAAACTGTTAGTATGATTCCGATTACAACACTCCTAAGGAAGACCACCCAAGGTGGTTGAAAAGTAGAGTATTACAACTTGCTCATAACGTTATGTTATTCTCAATCCATTTATCAGTAACATGTTAAACACTACGCCTTAGCTGTTTGAACTCTCAAACACACTGAAACAACATTCGGTCAGACATGTGCATTTAATGATCTGTGAGGTTTTGATAATATAACGGTTGGGAAGCTTATAATGTCGATTGACTCACATTGATATGTCGATCAAGTAATATTTCAAAACTGTCATCCGATTTGGCCTTGACCACACGGTCGGACAATGCGTTCCATTTTGAACAGACCTTATCCATGAAGCAGATCTATCTGCAGAGTCATTTGCCCGCCCTGTTACACAATTTCAGGGTGGCCTCGCAAAGTTCACCACTGTTCAGTGGGGGATGTGCTAACTAATGACCTGTGATATGAAGTATCTTGTGAGGGAGAATTATGTGTCGCCCGAGGTGTCTGTAATTCAATGAGAATTGACGTGATCCTGTAAACTTCCCGGGAGGGGGATTTTCCGGAGCTCCGTAATTCTTCTGGTGGTCCTTCTCCGAACACTTTCAACAAGTGTCAAATCCTTCTTAAGATAAGAACAAAAGACATGTATATTCAGTTTCAAGTGGGAGCGGATTATGGGGATGAACATAATTGGAAACACTTCAGGGTGGAAGGTGTCCACAGATTCCTTCTAAGGGGTTCCGGTTATTTTTTGGTTTTTCAGCCGTGATAGCACAGTTTGCGAGTAGACTCAAACTCTCTCTTATTGTGGTCCTTAAGGTTCTTTCATATACTGAAGTGAACAGCTTTGTGTTGTAAATTAATAACTAATACAATCTTGATGGTCAAAGTGCATGACGTCACACCTGATGAAACTGAACGGTGAGTTATTTTCTATAAACCGCGTCGTGTTTGATCAGCACATTTTTCGAGCGTTCTAGAACTCGTCAGACCTTCGCTTCATCAGCGTAGGGCAAGGTCGGTGATTTCACTGTACTGGGTGATTCAGAAGCGAGAAGAGTGAGTAAAAATAGTCCTAAGACTGATCGTTGAAGAACGCCGTCGTTGGCTTAGAACCACATTGAGAGCTGTCCATTCGCCTCGAGGTTGAATGCACGTTCGGTCAGACGTTCCTCTGGTCACGTCAGTAAACGTCCATCAAAGCTATAACTACTCAGTTTTTGAATCAAGATAGAGTAACCAGTCATATGAAAGGCTTTGGAAAGTTCAAGATAACCAACATCTTTGACCAGTCCTGCTTAAGCAGACTTCGTCCGAACAGCACGAGTAATCAGCAGGTTTGTGTCGCAAAAGTATCCCCAAATAGACATCATGTTGTGGTGATTTGATGGTCTTCAACCTTTCCCCGGAGAGAGCCATCTGTTAAGCTCTGCGTTATTTTTGACCACTGGAAGCAATGCTATATCATTTCGGCACTCATTTTTGAACATAGGTGTGGTTAGGAACTGTTTGTAATCTTTTGACAGACGGCTGGTTGGCAAGGAACGATTGAAATGTGCTGTAAGCGGTTTTGTTGATTCAGTGATGCAACTTTTCCTGATGACAGGGAAAATCAAATCTGGACCGAGTGATTTGTGAGGTTGTGGTTTCTCTGATTCGATTCTGTTTTACGACACTCAGATTCGAGTTAATTCGGTTAAGTTTATGCCTATACAATCGAATGTTGCTTTATGTTCGGTTATGCGCACGTACGTATTGTTTATCCCCAATGTTGGTTGCCTCTGCATCTGTATTGGTAAATTCACTAATGATGTGCAGTTGCCAACTACCAACCTAATTCCTTGTGTGCGCTACGACTTCGCAGTGAAAATGCTTAGGATTCACTTTGCGTTTTTGAGAAAAACAGTCCTGACAGCAAATTCTATCCTCTCTCATAGCAACCATTATACAATCACACCATGTGACGTACTTCACAAACGCATGTTCAATCTGTTCTTATTAGCACCTGTTTTGAGCTGTATGTCTCAGTGTGAACAGAAGTTCGGTTCCACTCACCAAACATTTCGGCATTCTGTTAAGTAGGGAACAACTCATCAAAACAGGATTTTCAACGTCTTCGATGATTTATTTAACGACAAATACTTGGTGGTCAGCAAGACCGAATGTGGTGAAGGATCCAAACCATTCAACCTTGCTATACTTCATACATCTCTGAGAAATTTGCTTTGTGAGAGACCTCTCAAAATGTATTTCAAAGACAATCTTCTCCAGTTTCGCTTAGTTGGTTGGATTGAATTATACTGCTATTAGAAGAGTAAATGCGCACGAGTGATGGTCTGGCAAATTTCTCTACATATTATCAAGTACATACTATATTACAGGAGATTATAAAGCGGAAACAGAGATCAAATATGAAACTAAACATATAAGGGAAAAATACGGTGGATCTATACGCTAATCAGTCAATAGCATCATCACCATGGGAGGGTTAAACTAACAAAAGAGTCTTTCTGAACATACACAGGTGGGCACTAACGTCTCAGAGCAACTGCTTCAGCATATCGTAAAACCGGGGCTTGTCAGTTACGTAAACAACTGTGAATGCCTACTTGGGTTCATTTTGGTAAGGTCTCTCAAGACGGAAATGTGCGCTCACACAAAACACTGATGATTTAAAAGAGGTTAGAAAGAAGGACGCGTTGGCCATTTTGCATTCGGATAAAGAGTCAGGTGCAGTATCAATTGACAAATCAAATTCTATACAAAAACTGTTGCCTACCTTGAGTGATCTTTCCAAGTTGATGGCTAACAGTACCCCGTTAATTTTCCGTTGAGTCCCAACAAAGAATATGAAAAGAATTAGGAAGTTAGCAAAAGAATTACGCGTCGTTCTTTATAACCTTCTCTAAATCATCAACGTGTTTTGTGTTAGCGCACATTTCCGTCTTGAGAGACCTTACCAAATTGATCCCAAGTAGGCATTCACAGTTGTTTACGTAACTGACAAGCCCCGGTTTTACGATATGCTGAAGCAGTTGTTCTGAGACGTTAGTGTCCACCTATGTATGTTCAGTAAGACTCTTTTGTTAGTCTAACCCTCTCATGGTGATGATGCTATTGACTGATTAGCGTATAGATCCGCCGTATGTTTCTCGTATATGTTTGGTTTCGTATCTGACCTCCGTTCCTGCTTTATAAACTCCTGTATCGTAGTATTCACTTGATAATAGGTAGAGAAATTTGCCATACCATCACTTGTGCGCTTTCACGTTTTCACTGTCCTACTAAAATTCGTTCCGTGAAAATGCTGCTTTTTTGTATTTTTTGATCAATACGATCAAGTGGTGGTGTGATACTTATGTTATCACGACAACCTCGTTGTTGAGAATGCAATCAGGACATGACGGCGTACGGCCAACCCGCTACCTCGCATGCTTCTGGACAAGTTGGGACCATCCAGCCTTCACTACTATTCCATAGAAATCTCCGGTTGAGATGGGCTTCGCATTATTGGCTAAGTGTTTCGTCAAATCTAGTTTTTAGTAATTAGAATCTTTCAACAGTAACGTGTAAATACAACCGGAAGATGATACTATACACACAGCGTCGCCCAGTGCCGTGTTGACATCCGTCTGTGCCTAAGATATTCTGCGAGTGATATCAATAAAACACGCAATCTTTCGAGTAACCTCAAATGCTTGTCAAACTGAGAACTGGAGTTCGCACACCACCCTATGAAAAATACTCACATTCGTTATGTGCGATTCTAAATGAAGTGCTTCATCATCTCCTCTACCATCTTTCTTATTACTACAAAACATTGTCATATCAGGGTTAGATGATTCACCGTTCCACCCCTTTCCTTCACATGAAGTCTCTGTGATGCTTACCGTAAGTGGATTTCGCCGAAAGTAGAGGTTACGTAGCTCGTTTAGCTTGTCAAAGTTTGAAGCCGCGTTGGTGTAAAAAAATTACTAGGAGGCGGTTTCACTGCTTACAGTATACTTAACAGATGTATGTATTCGGAAAGATTGATCAGCTGAGAATGGATCAGTCGGTGTTTTATAGTGTTCCTTATGGCTCTCAAATGATACTGTATAGTTTTGTAAAGACTGATCAGTATTACTTCGACAGTGAACTACAGTTCAGATTTCTAAGATGCGAACGTGTTAATATCAGCGCCACTGAATTCACATCTGACGCAGTCCAGTTATCTTGAAAACTTGTATCCAGGTTCGCTTGCAATTCCCTTGTCGTCTGATTTCTCAAACGATACAGAGAGGCTTCACCTATTATTGCGAAATCTACAATCACGTATGAGTGGTGGTTGACTTATACCAATTTTAGCCACTGACCTGTTTCAATGGTTAGTACAGCGCTCAAGAAACTCTGAGGTTTCTGTAAATCTATCTTCACCGTGAAACTCTATTTATTAGATCACATGCTGAAAACAACACGACAAATGCCATATCCAATATCAAGGTGATCAACAGCAAGCAAACTCGTCCAGGTGTTTATATACGATAATTTTTTCATACTCGGCATGAGATCAGCTGGGTAAATTCAAGGATAGTTTTCTTATGAATCTGTAATCGGACTCTAATTCCCTTTGATCACAGTATCGAGCACATTTGAGGAATTCTAACGAAAATTAGATTCTAGCCTACTGTTATTTAAGAATCGGGATTCTCTGAAAGCTTAGAGTAGCAAAAGAGTTGCTGTCATATTCGCTCTTCGCTCATATTTTTGAACTCGGCTCTATTAAATAGGAAAACCTGTTAGAATTTGGATAGACCAATCCAGCAACTGTAAAAAAGTTCAATTTTGTTTATCTAGTGAATTTTCGCTACCCAGTTTGTATGACTGTCCTCAAATTCCCGTTTACTCCGTTACATATCATTTTGGTGTTTCGAATTTCTGTTGAAGAAGAAAGTGGTATACATCCAAGGTAGTCATTTTGTATACCACAACAGCAGCTGTGTCATCAGGGGCTGCTCTGACCACCAGTACATATCACGCAAATAATTGTTATGAATGGCAGTTGATTAAACTGCGTGAATTCTATGCATTCACTGCTTAACAAAAGAACTTGTTTATCTATCGATGGTCAAATATACTTCATTCAGTCCCTTTCAGATATTTCAGTAGCTGCATAACAATTCTAAAACAATTGTCCTGGACTGGTTCTCAGTTTTCTCAATATCTATCATAGAACATGAACATTATACATGGAGTAATAGCCTGAATTACATGTTATTATAATTTCTATTGTGTGTATTGTCACAACAGACAGATACAAGTCAAGCTAATGACCGTCTTAATCAGGATTGTACCAGCTGAACAATTTCAATGGATAATTCCATGATAATAGAGTTTTCTAAATATAACAAAATGGCCATTATTGTCGCCATAATCCTAGTTATATTGTGGGAAACAAATATCTTCGGACAGTTTTTAACTGTTAGGTACTTCGTACCTTTGAATAATTCATTTTCGTGAATGATACCTTGACATGCAAATTTTTGATTCTTCTAAAATCACGATTATGGCTTCATTTCGTGTGACACCCTCACAGTTAACCGCGGAAATAAATATTAACTATTGACCAGCTTAAGTTACACCAGAACTTCTTCCAGTTATGGTCGAGTGTTCAAGTATAACTATTTTTTGTATGGAAAAAAAATCTAACCATTTGGCTATCACCTGCTTTTCTTCACGTTTTTGCATGTAATAGCTGACAATAAGATTCTTCAGATTTACTGAAGTGTGGATAACAACAGCTGGCATAAACTGACTATAGGTTAACTCGCTATATTACTTTTGATCTTTAGGTTAATAGATGTTTAATTTTAAATTTATCTGTGTTAAAATATTTATTTCCAAGTAAATGTGCAAGTATGTATCAAATAGCATGTCGTGTAGCGTTAATCTATTAATAACGTTCCGTCCAACATGTTTTCAGTTTAGCGCATTTTTAGTTGAATATGAATTAACAGATGGAAACACTGAACAGTTGAAATAAAAAGATTTTCCAAATTCACAATCAAGGAACTCTGGACACGTAAGTAGAATGTAAAATATTTCACTAAATATGGTTGCAGTCGCGTAACGAAAGCCAAGTCTGTTCAGCGCAAAGATACTACTGCCCCCCAAGTCGGTATAATGACAGAAAATTCTTTCACATCTCATTTTCAATAAGAGCTGAAACATCGTGCACGTTCGAAAAAGTGCTTCAGATAATCTGCGGTTATTGGTTGAAACCGTTTACATGAGGCCGAACCGAAATTTAATTACTGTGGTAAATGTTGCCATTTTGAACAATAACCTAGTACAAGATCGTGAAAGCATTCATTGCGTAATAGATGAGTTAACCTGGTTTCTACGTTAAATACAATTCATTGCAAATTTCCTCATATGAGCTTGTTGATCCTTTCTTGCAATCGCATGTCATGCGTGTTTGCCAAAAGTGTGCTGATTTATTAGGGTCAGAAAATACTACAAATGTTGATGAAGAAGCTTAACACCTCCCACCCTTGATCACTGGTTCTATACTGCAAACGAATTCATCAGACCGTATAAACGGATATGGTTGAGCCTTTCGATAAGATGTCATGTAACATTTTTGAACTGAAGTTGGGAACTCGGCATAAAACTCATCTGTCTCAAGGAAATATGGCGGGAATTCACCCTTCGGTCATCACACTCATATGCGTCGTTGACCGGATATAATGCTACAACGACTCAACTATACCGATTTTATTCACACGAGTGTCTGATTAGCTGTTTCGGTTAAATGAATACAAACCTCGAGTTATGTCAGCCCGAAAAAACCTGCTAGTAATGGAAATCTCCTTATTGCTTAAACTTGTAACATTTTAGTTACGATGATCCCACAGTAGGTCTAACAAGTAATCAGTCTTTTTGACTTGAAACAATAGGTTGATGAAAGAACATTTATCCTTCGTATTTTTAAAGTTACTTAAATAGTTGACCAATGGTTAAATAACAAATATTGACGAATCGTCATTCTGGATAACAATTCACGCTGCAAGAAAAGATAGTCAAGAATCATCCAGTATTTTACAGTATCAGGGAATTCATTGAGGAACGTTAAAGCACTCTGTCTAAGACTTGCAGAAACATAGATGTGGACATAAGAAGACTAAAAAGCTGATGAGCGGTGAGACAGCTGGATTTTAAACACGTTCATGTGGAACTCAGTTCCGACCAACGTACTTGAGATCAAGTTAGGAAAAGCCCTAGATCAAGCACTTCGTTGATGCGTAAATAACCTGCCAATTTCTCAGCAGGATCAACACGATATATTTCAGTGTTTACAGCTTGGTAGTGACTGTTAGCTAAATCAACAGGAATAAAGGAGTGGGTTCCTGAATTAATCTTTCTTACCTATCTACATGGACCCATTCATATAGTAACTTCATGGTAGCTATTAGATGCTGTGTTTATATTGGTACTCTTAAATCTGTCATGCGTTTTACCCTGCGATCAGTTGAAAATGGTAATGTCCATGAAGACGTAACCCAAGTGGATTTTGTAATTTACATAGTTGCCTTTGAAACCGTCGGTGGTTGCCGAATAAACGACTGAAATTGATAACTTACAGAGGATGACCAAACCGGTCGTTAAGTGCAAAGGTGCATAAAATGTGATATTTTTGACAGATTCCAAACTAACTATGATTTTACGATCTCTGCTATTCAGTCTAGTTGAAGTACTTGTAACTTTGGTGAAGTATTGCAAAAACCACGCAAATAAGATCCAGGCTACTTTAGGAAAATGCTTTTCCAGGGTTGTACGGTACTTATTCGAGATGATGCCCCCACCAATTTTAAATGGTAGAAATAGATTGTATACGTCTTCTGTGAGTAGGACAACAGTGGGTTCATTCCTTTAGCCAACGGGTTAATTTATCCAAGTCTAAAGTTCATTTATTAATCAGGGTAAGTCTGAGCCAAGCGATTAAAATTGCTTGGTTTAATACTCAAAGTGAACCAATACAAAAAACGCTTTCTGCATTCATTATTTTGTTAAAGCCTATGGTCTGAAAAACAGTACTTGGTGTGTGTAACACAACTAAGCACAAAGTGTCAAAATGACAATATGACCAAAATCGGAAACTGTACACTAGTTCATAAACCCATTGGCATATACATGGGTATAAATTATTTGTCCGGAAGCATTGAATGGATATCCGTCGGTCATACAAGTTTAACGTAATGTTTTGTACAGTTGTGATAACCACTTGTTGACGGCAGTAGTTTTGTTTTATCCCCAAAGTGCTAGCCGTTACCACGATAGTAACCCTGAAACGAACTTTTTTGATTCTGCGTGTTAATGTTTTCAACTTCAACCGTTTATTCACAGGTTTTTCATTAGAGCATTAGACCGCACTTTAAGTCAAACTGTATACCTTCTTCACTTCATAAAATATGGTGAACAGTTCCGTTCTTTGCATGTGTACAAACATCATTTACATTTGGTTGAGTTAGTCAAGCTTAAGTACTTTCATGTTTTATGAGGTAAACATTGCCCGACAGTTTGAGGATAGTTTGTTCATGTACGTTTTGATCTATCCGCATCTGTTGAAACATTCATAATGTGATGACTTGATTTGATTAATCAAGTTACAATCATTATGCAGTATGGTACTTAGGGGTTTTGATTTCCTAAAATGATCCACTGCAAGTGCACAGATTACTGTTTGCTGTATTTGAAATGTTGTGTAGTTGCGATCCAAATACATTTAAAACCAATCAATTTACCTTCGTTTTTGACAAATGTATGTGTAACTTTTGTAAAGTGTTTTATTCCACTGGGAGAAATAGAATCAGAGACGTTACCTGACAAATAAAGTAGGATTTGACAATTACATCGAGACCTTGTGAAACAGATTATCGGCATGTTTTGTGACAGAAATGTTGTTTTGCTGTAATAAAATGAGTATGAAACCAAAAACCATGTCTAAACATTCGGTGGCAGCGTAAGCATGCAAGTCTGGTCAACCAGTAATGTTTACATCAACAAACCTGACAAATTACAATTGGCACACCACATTCAAGGGCGTTTCAGGGCAGATATCCCCACTTGTACATAAATCGATATGATTGTTCTTCATGTTTCATTAGTAGGAATGTACTAAAAAAGGATAAGTTTACAGTGGGAAGTTTTATAACACATTTGGTAAGTTAAACTGTACATTAAAAAAATCATGGCTCTATCTTGGCTCAGACAACCGACAAAAGCAACATATCTAGAATCAGCAATCGTCTTAAAAGTCGAACTTGAAAACTATGCCTGAAGCCTAGAAACTCCACAGTTGTATCAAAGTATGGGTTCAGTTTGTTTTTAAAAACACAAGCTAGTAGTAACATTGCGTGATACTTGTGCGAACTGATTTGGCTGGGTCTTATCAAGTATATGGTACAAAATTGAAAATTACAAGATGTGCATAAAAACGATGCTTAAGCAACTAACTAATTGTCAACTGGATTCAGTGATTCATGCAAGTTAACAGTTATACGCCAGCGCCACAAATTTGACAATTATATTAAGTGGGCTCAGTCCACACGGAGGTATCAAATCAATGATATTCTGCAGCACACCGCGTTGAGGTCAAACACATTATCACAAGAAGAAATGAAAAGATATTTGGAGCTCAATGTCTGTGACACAGAAATTCAGCCCAATCTTTCGAAGTGCGTTATCAATATGTAATGTATTTTATTTAGCAGACTCCATCTGGAAGCTTTTTCATTTGGTCTCAGATATTCTGTAAAGCCGAAAAAGAGGGATGTAGTGGCAATTCGAAAGCAAGTTGAAACCTTCTTGGATCAAGTCTCAGGTTTACAGCCAACTTCTTTGGAGCCTAAGCACTGGCTGAAAGCGAAACTGATGAAACTCAGATATCAGAATTACTCCAATCAAACAAAGTGGTTCATTTTCTATCGGACACAATCAGCAGCTCAACAAATTTAAACCGAACACAAATATGATATTTTACCCCGAAAGGTGCTCTGGACTTGTACTCGTGGACGATGATAACTAAATAAAACGGATGCAACCGATTCCGAAATATTCCACAAAATTCAGAGAACTTAAAAATAATGAAAGAACAATTCTGGGGAAACAAATAAATGCTTTCTTGAAAGTGTTACCCAAAGCTGATTTCATCAGTAAAACAACCGATTGTTTCTCAAGTGCCCCAGGTTCCTAGCCTTTCAAAACTCGCAAGCCGGATGTTCAACTCAGGTCAATTTTGTCGATGTGCAACTCACCTCAGCATATACTCGCGAAATGGCCTGTTAGAATTGTAGAACCAGCTAAACAGTCGTTATCCAAATGTGTTTTAAAAGACAGCTTTGAATTGATTGGCGTGTTATTGAAAGTTTTCAGTAACGGAAAACTGATGGTCTCACTGGATATTGAATCAACCTCAACTAATATGCCCGTAAATGAAGACTTGTGGTTTCCATGTGATTACATGAGCTCTGACAGAACATCGCTTTCCGTCTTGCTCTCTGAATTGGCGCATCTACCAGACTTATGTACAATGAATGCTCAGTTCCAATTTCAGGAGAGAAGTTTCACACAGATCAATGGAGTGGCTATAGGAAGTCCTCCCGGGTGTTTCCGTTGACCCTATAGAAAGCAGTGGATCAATACTTCGCAGCGAGCTCGGTTTATCGAAGGTATGTGGGTGGCTATCATAATCTCCTACAGTAAACGACGGGTCGATATGTTAGTGGAAGAAGTGAACTGTAGCAGCGCGAATCTACAATTTACGATGGAGTTTAAAAAGGATTACTCTCTGCTGTTTTGGATGTATTGGTCCAACGCAGAGCTGAAAGTACCGTAGGTCGCTAGGTTTACCGAAAGTCCACATGGACAGGATAGTAATTACTCTACGATAGTTTTGTCTCAGTTTAGCAAAAGGGGGGTTTAGTAAGGGTCTCATTCGATCGGGCTAGAAGAATTTGCACAGCTAAAGCAACTGACTAAGTGTATCACCTTGAAGACATTAAAAGCAGACCGTTACCCACAGTATTTTCTAAGATGATTCAGCAAACCAAAGATCAACGGCCCACCTGTCCATTTAGCTGAACCAAAATCTGCATTTATTCGCCTTCCTTTCAAGGGCGACGAGATCCGTCTACTATCTTTGAAAGGCTGATTAGTTTCCGTTGTTAGGCGAGTTTTCGATGAGGCTAAAGTATTTCTCAGATCTGTCACCACTAGGATACTAACACGCGCCATCAAGGACGATCTAGCTCTTCCCTCATCTCGCACTAAATTTGCCACTATTCATGTGGGTACGGTTGCATCTACATAGAAGTGAAGGAGCGGCAGCTGCCAGCTAGGAAGGCAAGACACTTGCCTGGGTGGATGTGAACCCACTATGACGAACCCATTGGAAATTTTGCGGATGATGCCGAAGATCGTCCACACATGACGCCAGCTTTGTTCAATACACGTAACAAGCTCAAGAAAAATCAACACAACGCAGATCCGTCGGCATTCTCAATCATTTTCACTTAGCAGAATAAATGTTTACTCCACTTTGCAGAGGCACTTGTTATGAAACCATTAAAACTGCCACTGTGTGTGCAAAAAGAACTGTTCATTAAATTAGCAGTGCTGGTGGATTGTTATGTACTTAGACAGGCCAGCCTCCGTCGGTGACGGTTTAATGCATATTTTCTAGGTTTTACTTCCACAGTATTGACGTGATAAGATGCATCGAAATCAGTTCGAACAAAGATCGTGCAATATACCACTATCAGGTTGATTTTCCATTTTGTTTCGGAATAGCTTTTCCCAGTTATTTATTGGGATTTTTTGGTGTTAATGCCCCACGTGATGGACAAGTTGTGAAAAAGCGTTTGAAATAATTTGTAGTTCGTATTATTGTGGAAAGTGTTCCTCCGACGATATGTTTGTTTAGTATAAACGACACGATGAATAATTGTGAGACGGTATTCGTTAAGTATTACGCCCAACCGTCCTGCTTGAACTATTCAATAGGATGTAATTTACTAGACGCACTCGACATTTTTTTGTGGTGCAAATATTGCAACATATATACATATATCTACCAAGTTCTCTTGAACATTAGCACGAACGTTTTAAGTAAATTACTTCTAAAATACATCATACTTATAAGATCTGTCAGACAATTTACAGAAATAATATTGCACGTAACCCGCGAATAGTTTCCACCTGCTCACTTACGAGAATAATACACAGATTCCAATTCTTAACGTTAAACATCTTTAAACCTAAGTACCCAAGCAATTTGTACAGTTGGGTGCTTTATAATTTTCGGAACGTTTGCAAATCAAAAAATACCGCTTTGCACATAAAACATTTACAAGTGTGACGTGGATTGTCGCCTAATCCTCGGAATAAACAAACCACTTAACGAAAGATGATTTTGAAAATAACTGTCAACTTTCATTACCTCCAGGTGCGTTATTCGAAACATGACAATGTTGAATGAACAGGATCAATGATGTCATGGAATGAATTATACTCGCGTTTTTGCAGATCAGGGTTATTGTTAGTGTTCTACTCACGGGAATTTACGCTTATTCCACATTTTAATATAGCATAATCTGCTTTTCGAAATACGCCTACAATTTTAGCAACTTGGGGGCATGTCTATAGCCGAACTTGATTTTATTAAGGCCGTAACAATAGGTATAGACTATCATTATTTGTCTCAAAGTTTGCTACTGAGCTTAACTATTTTCAGTAAGACGTTTAAGCGAACTACGTTAAAGTCTGCAATAATCATAAAACTTACTTCACAAACTGTCATCAATCTGTCCAAACACTTTTCAGGAAACGCGATTTTAGTCTCCCGATTTTTCACGTTATCTGTCTAAAATGTGACCGATCACAAGATAGAAGATCATTTAAAGCTAACACTATTTGCCTACTTTGACAGTTCGGTAACATATTCACATTGATTGTTTTCAAGTCAAACAACCATCAGACAACAACAAACGACTCTGTTGAACTTCAGAAAGACGTCCATTGCTTTGACACTAGCGACGCTCATCAATGCAATAAGATACACCCAGCGAGCCTCAGGAATTTACACGAATGGGCATTAGCTAAAACACAGTACCTAGTGCTGCACTGTAAAACGTCGAAAAATTGATTGCTACGGAAAAACTAGGTGACTTACCTACAAGTAAGAACATTAAAATGGTTAGCATCTACCTTACAAAGAAGGACGTATTTTGAAACGGCGGCCTACTGCTCACAACAGTCGGGATTATTAAGAAGTGAACGTTCGATGTCCATGATTATTGGCTTTTCGGACGTCGTTAAATGAAAAAAGAGTTCTTCAACGAATGCCAAAATCTAGTGTTGATAGCTTTTACAATAAAAAATGATGCCACGGATACTGTAATATCCGTTAGGAAATCCACAACACAGTGCTACTGAAGAAATCTTATCTGTGATATTCGAAATAGATTATACTGATTCGTCAACAAAGTGAGCCGAGGGTCTAATTGTTAGTAAACTTTCAGAGGAAATCGACTGATATGGCGCTCCTCTTTATTCAGCTACATAAAAAATGTTGTCAATAAAGGCGTCCGGTATACAATGCGTTCAGTGACTTGATGAGTGCCTTAAAAATTTGCCGACAGGTAAGACGTCTAAGCCTCGCTCACTTAAGCTGATTGTTAACCAAAGCTCATTAATCTAATTCCATCCTCCTACGCAGACCTAAGACATTAGACGACTGGTTAGAATAGCACGACTAGAGTGGGAGACAGAAACTTGGTAAATCCTGATCAGTTAACTACCAATCGTGAGTAGTCGCACCCTGGTAGTACACTTTGAGAAGACGAAGGAAAGACCTGTCAAAAAAAATGGATCGCGTAAGCAGATTTCCGTCTGATTGTTTTTCACAATCGGCTCAACAGTAGAAGCAAAGAAAACAGTGACACTGTCAACATCATTAGTGCTAAAGATAGTGCTGAATTGGTGGAGAAATTTACTCACATCAGGCTCATACAACTGAACCATGGAACCACCGAAACCAAGTTTAGCTAACGTATCGGTAAAATAGCGACAATAATAGCCCGACACCCACGGATTAGATGGAGACCTGTATACTGACTACCAAAACGAAGGAGAGTGATGGACCAAGCTTATATATTCAACATACTCCTATAGTTCAGCGAAACGTAGATATAATGCGTGTATTGTGACCATAGCCCAAATACAGTATACTTCTTTCGCTCCAGCGGAGCGCTTGTCATCAAATGGTAGAATCGGGTCTCAAACGAGTATTCTACTGTGACTTACTTCATTCACTCGAAAGCAGTCGTGATGACCGGTGGAAGTAAGCAACATGATATATGACAGAGACGCATACCACGTATAACACAACGAGTTTTGAACCTTGGTGTTAAGCCACAAGTGTGTCAACAAATTTAATGTGAACATTTCTAAGGTCAGCGCTGTACTTTCCAAAGCAAAGACAACAGATCACAGGAAATGATAAATTAATATGAAGCCAGGTAGACGGAATATGGTCTGAATGAAGAGTGAGATATGGCGGTAGTAAAAAGAACGCTTGCTTAGAAAGCAAACTAAAATACAACCAATAACCAAAACTGTATTAGTGTCTAACAGCTGCAAAAAAGTAAGCTTGTCCATCAACGAATTTCACAGTACAAACAGGAACTATGGGACAGTCCAAAATACTGAGTAAGATAATAGCTTTTGGGTCATCACATTTGCTTAAAGAATTGCTTGTAAATGAGTAAGTATATTGATAATCATCAGTTGTCTCCAGCGTATTTTTGTTTAATGAAGTGATTATTTGTGTTCTCCCGTAAATTAGTTTTTATTGGCTTTGTTTACAACAGTGTTTGGTTAGTATTTCAATATAGCAATTACCAATTGTGGTCGTTTGCATTTATAACCACCATCCGCCAATTTCGAAGTAAATATTTAAGGGCTAGATTCAACAACGAAATTTGGTTGTTATTACGCTCTGTCACTTTCGGCAATCTTCCGTTACAACCTCAGGAAGAATACTCTGACCTTGCGAAAAAATGCATGGACTTTGCGGTCAGCTGTATTGATTTATGTCGTACATCTGACGAGGTGCACTGTCTCCTTCGTGGTGACTTTGATCAGTCAGCACAAGAGTTGAAACACCCGCTGGAAACTGTAAAGATCGCCATTCATTCTCGAGAAAAAAAGGTAACTAGTTGTTAACCAAAACACATTTTTGATTTTCTCTTGGTTGTAAAAATAGCCTACCTTCGTTATACCAGACGTCAGTTGGTATCAATTTTTTGCGGTCACCGAAGTCATTGAACCGTTTAAAATACGATAGAGTTCATTTTAACTTACTACAACATGTTACATTTCATCTAGAAGAAGTCAATAATCCAGATTTTGAATAAGGTGCGCTGTTTTACTGCCGGTGTTCTTCTACAGAAATTTTAATACAGTAGAACACTAAACCAAAAAGTCGGAGAGTTATAATGCACATTTTTATATAACACTAATTTATGGAAGACGTAAATGTTTCCGTTTGAATTAAACAGTATCGAATGATACAGTTGTTTCTCACTTCTAAATCAGCACAAGGGACACCGGTTGTTTAAAAGATTACTTCCTCTTCACAATCTCGAATAAAAACAAGCAAAATTTTGATATCCTTTGAAATCTGCCCGGACAAAGTTGGATGCCCCCTCACAGTTGTATATAACCAACCAAACAAAACCAATCACAGAAACTAAAGCAGACTGACAGTGCACAGGGGGGAAATACTGTAGTCCTTAGCCATTTTTACTAGAATATTGAGACAACCCCACAGCCAGTGTTTTCCGAACACACAGCATCTGTTTGTACTTCCGGACAGTGACCACAGCAAAGTTCAACGCTTGTTTGTGTGACGCTGAATAGAGTTCAGGCAACGCGGCCATCTGAATGAAATTATCTCTTATCTAAATATGGCGTGAGATGGACCACTTGGACTAACTTTTCATGTGTAATCAAAATTATCGCAGGTTTGCCAGCTAAAACTAAAACGTTGGTTTGTGTATCTAACAGTGAGCGGATCCGTCACATCAAAATTAACCAAACACCAAGTAAGAAGGAACGTTCACCTATGGTTTCTTGTTCATGTCTAAATGAGTGAAAGATTGGTCAGCACGTGTGTGTCTCATAAAACTCTTACTCTCACTTTATTCCCTGGTACGGAGGAATGCATACACTACTGACGAGCGTTAACAGGTACAAAATCTGAGATCAGTGTTCTTCTACAAATAATGTCCGGCGGAATAGTTTAGTCTGATTGCAGCATCACTAGTCAGATATCTATGGCCTTCAAGTTGCAACCTTCGAACATACTGATCATTGTAGTGAACAAATATTTGTTTCGTATGACGAGAACATAATAATCGTCGTTATTCTGCCTCAGGCTGAGGCATCAACTAACCTTGGGAACAAAAATATAAGACGATTTTCCCTTAGGGCATTCGAGGTGATTTTCGAAAGTAAATCAGACGAAATTGGTTTTGCCCGGACCATATTTCCCGATAAATGCGGTCAAATTCGATAAGCATAGCGAATCTTTAATAGGAATCTAGGTTATGCTCATAATGACGTTTTGAACCGACAGGACGCTGTTCGACTGATAGCTTTGCGGAAATGAGGATGCATGAATTTTGTCAATAGCAAGGTATGTACTGTGTATGTTCTGTGTACCCAAAGTGTTTAATGATAAATGCTAACTTTATTTTGAAGTGCCTGAGGAGTATATATTCACTCAGTTTGACTCAAGTATCTCAAAAGAGAAGGATTAGTATTACTATATCTGATTGCAGCATTTACGCAGCCGGTCTTTCGGAAATTAGAGCCAACGTACCTTTGTCACAGAATATTCAGCAGTCAATCCACTTTAATTTGAAAAATGTTGTGCACACCTGGTAATGGATATTTTCAACCACAAGGTCTACTTTCCGTTCAGTAGTAATAAAGTGAAAAACTCAAATAATCACAGTTTTGAGATGAAGCGTGTCACACAGTTTGAAGGATGAACTGGCGAAGATTTGCATCCATCCAGTTTTTGTGGAATTCACAATGATATACACCTAATCGTTCGACATGGTGTGTAAAACTGAGTTCACCGTCCATCGGAATTATGACGAGCAAAACTGAAAATTTCCTCGGGCATTCGGGTGCGAGTACACAGGTGCAGAAGCATCTTGTTATGTAACCGATTAAAAGCTGAGATAAACCTGAGAGGATAGGAGAAATTTTAGTGGACAGGGTTCTGCCAACAAGATGTCTGGGTTCTTTGAAATGGGACTCAAAGGTATGTAAGAGGAGCTACTGCATCAGATGAGAAATTTTATGAACACATTCAAATATCTCGGACTAGCTAGCAATGAGTAGATGCGATAACAGCGACCACGTGTGAAAAATGGACAAATGTTTACGATTCTGTGAATTTGACAACAGAGCGGTTCCGGGTAGCGAAAGAACCACAAAAGTTGCTTTTTTGTGAATGTCATAATAGTTCACAATTATGGACTGCATATACTCACTTCCACACACCCAACCGATAATCGTCTGAAAATTAGTGAAGACTTCCTATGTACATGTGGCTGTATCTCAGTGTTCACAATTGATAATTGAAAGTTCGTCCGCATTCCGTCAGCTACTCACTGAAAATCCAGGAGTACTTACACTTACCTTCATCAGCCTAAACCGCGTTGGTACAGAATTGAGGAAACCACTACAGTCACTTTCAGAGGAACGTCACTAACGCGACTGATTTCATGACTTCTCGGCAGTGGCTGTTTACCTAAGATGAGAGTAAAATGAGACTATATAGGTCCCCGCAAGGCCCAGAAATTAGGTGACGAGTAGGAGTATACTTCGAGATTTATACACGTGGAATGTGATGCATTATTGAACTACTTGGCTGACGGATCAGTTAAGCTCGGTCAGAGTAAAAAAAGCTACCCAACACTGGAAAAAGGATTACTCGGTTTAAGCAAGTGAGTGTATAGTTTTAGCCTAAAAAACACAAACAGGCAGACTGGCAACTTTTGGCTAGTGTTTTCAAACTCATGCCGGCTGAAATTCAACAGGTTACTTGTTTTCTATGATAGATAATGTCATTGGAAGTTCTGATTGTCGTAGGTTTGGATGCCTATCGAAAAGTCAGCTTCTGTCGAATCGATTACGAATTCAGTTCGTTACTCACAAATTCAGTGTAAACTGTAGTTTTACAGATGTCTGTCATTTCCCAAATCTAGCATCAGAGAAAACCCGGATTTTGATCAGGGTGACCTGTATACTTAAACGCATGCAAATTTACTAGGTTCGACAACAGCTCATGAATGTTCTCATGCCCACATATATATATCAAAGCTGCATGAAACCGTTCATTGTCATCTATAAGCATTCCGTTTACTTTTCACCATTCAACTGTATAGAGCGTGCGGTTAAGCAGACTGTTTTCACACAAAACAATGGATAGACTATCATTAAAACCATACGTAGCTGCCATGGGTGAACAGTTTTAGTACCACGGTAACCAGCCCGGCTGCATCAGCATAAGGCGTTGAGCCAGTGTTTTATTTATGTTAATCACCCTTCTCTACGATCCTATGAAAATCTAAACATTTGAGTTTTTAATGTGTAAAACGGTCGCGAACAATGTTAGGTTGTTCTATACAGAATCCATGTAACTGAACCATTACGCCAGCTGGTTGTACAAAACAAAATTCTTTCACACCTGAATGCATTTTGTCATGCTGAAGAACTCACAAAGTGAACTTAATGTTTGGTACAAACTGATGTCATTTTGCTCGGCTTTATCTGTCGTACTTTTTTATGCTTACACGGTTGCACGATGAATGTGACTTTAAGATGTAAACCATCACCTGCTGCTGTATTATGGTGTGCAAGCTGTAGGTATTATAAAGCAAACTACCTTAAAACGGATTTACCTCACAACAAATCTGCAACAATACGAAAACTAATAAGCAGTAAAGGGAAAATTGAATTCCACGTGACTGAACAATTTGAATCGAGGGCTGACTAACTCACTGAGTTTCTTTGAATTCCTGAATATCTGAGCAAAGTAGGTAGAGTGCGATATGATCGATAAGTTTTGTACTTTGCTAAACAATAGAATAAGGGTCTGAATATATTTTGCTTATATTTCTTTATGACGAGTGACCATTTGTTCAAAAAAACGTAAAAACTCTTGGGCCTTTCAATCTAACTTGGACAAAAGTTAAAAACTGACAAACGACTAACTTGAAATTGAATTAGATTTTCAAGGAGCTACTTCTTTGTCCAATAAAGCTTAAGGTTTAGATAGTAAATGTGCACATTTTTATTGGTAATTATGCGTGTGTACTATACTTGAGGCAGTAGCGATTTTAAAATTCCATGCTCAAACTCAATCTTAGCCCAACATTGCTAATCTCATTTGTTTTCTATGAACTTTGCGACGTTTTTACATGCATTCATTCTATTCCGCTTCATCTACGATCTCACAACGCGGATGGAACAATTTCTGTCCAGTTTGTCGCTCATCCAAATTGCCAACACCAACTGGAAAATCTGTTCTACCATCCTATGTTTTGCATTCGCGACTACGAAGGAATGCAACGCTTTCAATTTCTGCTAATTTTTCTTCCGTTGCTGCCGTTTTTATATTTGATCTATCTATTTTTTCCAAAATTTCGAGTGAGTGCTTTTTTTAAAATTCATTTTAAAATAATTTTTGGAACGCAAGTTCCCGAATACAATAAAGTAAAATCAAAAACGTTAACTTGGTTATTTTTCTCGCAAATGATTGTCAAAAATTAGATGTCTCACTTTTTGGTACTTTTGTTTTGTCCGAGAGTTGAGATGCAAGTTTTCAGTAAAACACCTCTCAATTTCTTTTGAATTGCATTTTGTTACACGACCGAAAACATTTACAATGTAAATGCAAAATTTGTCAATATTTGTAACGTTGTCGTGTGCTTTACAAAACCTATAGTTTTTGGCGTTGATTCAGTTAAGAATAAGCTCACTTTTGTGAACTGCTTACTTCAGCAACTCACCTCACTTCTTATCACGCCGGCCATCCTTTCCCTAAAATTGATCCTGAAATCACTTCACCGCGAAGGTCACATTTATGTTAATCTTGTCTTAAATATACACTCAAGTTTAGCGTGGTACCATGAAGGAATTTTAAATGACCTCTGCGACAAATTACAAAACAATAAGCCACATTTGGTAACCTTAGAGTGTATTTGTCATTTAGTGGATCAATACGTTGCTTCACTGAAACTACTGGGTTATGCAAGGATTTCAGTTTTCTGGTAATTAAAAACGAACTAGGATTCGTCCATTTTTGGAAAATAAAAATAATTTTATACCGAAATACAGTGGATCAAGGTGGCGAGAAAAATTAGTGAAACCTGACAAACCATCTTGGTTGCGGCACACCTAAGTCAGCTAAAGTTGGCCGACTTCAAGCTGCCGCTCTCACTCAGTTACGTTTTGTCGGGATCGTTTTGTAAATAGTAGCGAATCTCACGATGTTGGTGAATGTCTTGCCGAGCTGTGGTTTAGGCCGAGCAATCTGAATAAGTCAAGTTACTGCAACCACGAAAAAAGTAGCAAATCAAAATTCCACTTTACATTCTCTCAAAGCATACACCACATTAGAGCTTTGATCAATAATCATTGATTATGTGATTCTTCGGTAAGCATTGGTGTTCTTGGGAAGGCAACTTTTATTTGCACAAGTTTAACTACCGTTATCAGTAGACCAACTGTATACGATGTTATCACTATAGTCTACGCAATTTTCGTTTGAAATCTAACGACAGCGACATAAAAATTGAAATAGAACCGAAAAGTCAAACTGATGAGCATGCACATCTGTCGGTGTACAAAGCCATGAGTAACAAGGCAAGAACAGTCCACCCGGGCAATGAGCGCTTTTCGTTTGACTTGGTTGCGTGCACATCCAACGACTCCGGTATTGACGATTTGCGGATGACAAGTAAAATACTCAAAAGCATTAGTTGGAAAATATTAAAGGTTTCCAGCAGGTGTTTCTTGGTCAACTAGGCTGGCTTACAATACCCGACTGAATTTCGTCGGTTCACCCAGAACATCGAGTCTTTGTTGTATATGGCTGAGTTTTATTATATTAAATCACAGGTATTGTTCAGCTGCGTTGACGCATGTATCATCGCAGTTGCAGTCAAACTTGTGAGTTGAACGTATGGTGAAAGACGTCTGAATCCCTTAAAACTGATAATCAATCAATTCTCGGTTATGGGATACAGCGTTCCTCTCTACACGGAATACTCTTGAAATACCCACAGTGATGCCAATCGGGCTGTTACTTCAAAAAAGAGACATGCCAGTCTAGTAATCATGCGTGGGGTGAAATATTCCAAAAATTGGAACGATTTTGTGAACTTTCTGATAATGTTATTTATTTGCCATCAGGGACTTCACTTCGCAACAACACTAGAGGAACAAACAATCACTGTATCTGTATGAGGGAGAAACCAGTATGTAGCTTGTATCCGTAGACAAAAGCCAGAATGAAGCTTTTGACCAAGAAGACGTTTATCTTACTCAAAAGGTGAGGTTCGTCCGATGTCATTCGAAGTTGTAATCGTTCCTCCACAAAATAGTGCAGTTCACACTTAAAAATGCTCACAAACTGCGCGAGTTCCTTTATGCGTACAGCAAACTAACAGTTTCTGTCTGTCGTCTGAGGAGCATGAAATATGTATTAGTTCTGTCAACTTCAAGAGATTTATCATCAGCCACAACTTACCTCTTCATTAAGTGTTCGTCCACATAGTACCATGGCTATTTGGAGAAACACCCATCTGCAGTTGGCCGTTTAGTTAGCTTACAGAAAGTTTGAACACTTTTGAAAAAAAATAAACATTCAGTTACCGAAACTCACGACCCGAAGATTAAGCAAGCCAACGTATCAAAAAATCTTGGCAGCAAACTGTCAATGAGGATAACCAAGGAATAGATTCATTTAGTAGCTACTGAAGATTTGGGTCAATTGAATAGCTCATCATGTTGTTTGCATCAAAGTCTAAGTGCAAAACTTAAGTACCTGCTTCTCATGTTATTTTCTCCTAATGGTGCTCAACGAACATTGTACCACCTGGATAAAAACGTTCGTTGTCGCATGCAACTTCTTACTACATGCTTCTTGTGAAAGTTCATAATTTAACCACCCATAACCAAGACACAATGACGGTTCGTGTAGGTTTGAGACATACCTGCAATGGTAAAACTGTTACATTAAGTTTGTGAAACATTTGGGTGAATAAGCTTACTGCGTGATAGCAATTCTGCGTGAAGAACTTCTATAGCTCACTCTAATATCACAAATGCGCAATGTATCATTCTTGTTACAATGGTTGCCAGTAACTTCACCTTCATTTAAATCAACGGAAAACTAAGATTTGTTCGTGTTTTTGTTTTTTATTCCATGTAAACAATTTGACCATACAACAAAGTTATCAGATCAAGCTTTAACCCTCTCTTTTCTGTACTATCACAGATGCCTCTTCCACAAGCGCTTATTCATCGTGACCGCGGAAGTGTAAAATATGAAGTACGTGTTGAATGAATATTACTCAGAAATGATGTATATTGTTATCGTACATATTACGTATGCCATTGTTTTTTCACAGAATGGAATCCATTCAAAGTGGTTTACAGTCTTCATATCTTAAAAACAAATAATAGCACATGAAACAAAACAACAATCTGTAATTTTTCCCATGTTTCCTCTGACAAGTCATGAATGTTGTTGCATCAAATGGGAATAGAATTCCGACTGAGGTGCTCATCAGATAAGGGTGCTGACCAATATCCTAGTGACTATATATTAAGCTGTGTGAATTGATGTTTTCGTTTCTTTGATTGCGGTCCCTTTTAAGAATGTTTGGCTAAACCGATCGCTTAGAGGAAACATATTTACACGAGTTACCATGACAACGAACAGTTTCGGTTGAATTTAATTTGTGAAATACATAGGCTTCCTAGTCGTGCCCCTGCCAAATTTCGGTCCGTAGTAACTGCTCCTTTGATTACGGCTGCTGTTTTTACACTAAGTACACTGTTTCAGAGTCTGTGGTCGTCTTATTACAGAAATGTTTGAAGCAGCGCTGGTTGGCCCACGAAGAAGTTATGCACATTGTGCGTTCTTATTGCTCCGTGGGCTGGTTGATTGAATCGCGAGTGTTTGGATAGTTATATTAAAATGGGGTATATTTGTCGGCATTTTCTCTCATTCGACACGCCAGTCTGACTTGTCTGGCCAAGTACGGCGAGCAGAACAATTGGTTACCTATTGCGTGCGCGGTATTTCAAGCTCAGCTTATATTTAGTGACTGAATCGTCGAAAACAAACGGAACAAAATTGAACAAAAAAGTGAATATCATCGACCGGATACGTTGATTTCAAACCTGTATACATAGGCAAGTGAGCAGCAATTTCAGAGGTTAAAGTGGCACAATCATTACATATACTGATCAAAATTTAACGGAAATGCTACCGGTGACACTACCAGTAAATTGTCATTTAGATGTGCTGAACAAAATCTGGTAGTTCACTGACACTGTTGAGATGACACAAGATATACGCACGGAGTTACTACCCCCAAAGCTCAGCATCCGCCCACTTTGTAGTAGAATGTTTAGTCAAAGTTTATCACATAACTGCAGTAGATGAATGGCGACAACCACAAAACCCGTCACTAGCTTCTGGTGATTTTTCACCAGCAACTACACACTGCTTCTGTTGCTAGTTTCAGTCCAGGCGAATCATGCGTTTTTCTCAACTAGCTCTCTTCACATTTCCTGAAAATAAATTTTGTAGAAGTACTGACAAAAAGGCTCCATCAGGTCGGAGATATACGGCGCAAGTAGCTCGCAGACGAGTTGCTACCCACAAAATAGACTGTACATTTCACCGATGGTCGGTTTATTATAGTTGAAATTTCTGCTGTCATTTATATCTTTATTTTCTAGAATCGGAAGTTTTAACCATTTCAAAGTAGTTACCGTCCACCTCAAAAACTTAAGTGTCGACCTTCAGTTAATTGCAACGTTCATAAAAGATTTTAAGCAAAGAGGACTAAGGACGTACACGTTTGAGAATTGAGTCGTCCAACACCATTTCTGGCATACAGTCCTACCGACTAACAAAACGCGTATAGTATGGAGTATGTTTTCTGTTAGGCCGCATTTCACAGTGGGTACGGTGGTTTGTCTCATCTCGGGCAAATATCACTTGGTGGTTAGATTGTTTAAACGGCACATATTGGGCGACTATCAATCTGCTCTTCCTTTATTCGTGTTAACTTTCTCCGCTACCACGTGCAAATCGGTAAACACACTATAAGGTGGCAGCAACAAACTATTCTACTCTGACTGATTGTAGTCGGTATTGGTTCCACGGAGTTCAAGTGCATTAAGTTTTCGTTTAACACCATTTGTAAGTGCGTTTTCACACAAGATGTACTGACCTTCATGTGGCAATTCTGTGTGAAACCTCTTTCTATACAATGATCATTTGTTCTGTTAATCGTCTTCGCTAGCTGTTTTTCACGGAACCTTTCAAAGTAAGCGCTGCACTGTAAAACGGAAGTGCCTAGATGTAGGTCTTTTGCAAGACTTTCCTGTGTACAGATTCGTCTTGTGTGTGTAGACGACATATTCGTCAATATTCGTTCACATTAGACTGTTATGAATCTACTGAACTTTAACTATTGACTCGACTACATGGATTTCTAGTTAACAGCTTTCTTCGCGGGTAATTTTCTCGGCAATTTGTGAGTAATTTCAGAAGCGGCAGGCAGATTGTGATCACCTTCGGGTTTAGATGACATTTATTTAATTGTTGCGCTAGTTTATCAGTTACTATCAGAGTAAATATTATCGTATTGTTGATGGAAGTTTTGTTATGCCGAAAGCTAACTCATTCAAACATAAGAGTGAAAGAGTTTGCAAGGATGGGAACTTGTGGACGTTCTAAAACCACTGTATTTAAAGCTACTCCATCTATCTATTCGGAAAGATAAAAGCCGGCATTGTTTGCGCACATAAATAACTTTTCACTGGTGACTGTTTCGAACAACGGGACGTAAGTTAATTTGACCAACACTGGACAGTAGTGATCTTTCTTAATCTGTTGGCTGGTTGCCCATGATAGAAAACTTGTTGACGGTATTGCAAACTTGCCAGTGGTCAGTCAGTTCAAAATATCTGCATACAACTATAATCGTATTCAAACTGTTCCGTTCAAACCATTGAAGAGTGTGAATTGTTTGAGAAAGAACAATAAAGATTTTCGTCAGACCAGTGGGTCAAAACGCACGCGTGATTTACGAAACATAATAATCTACAGAGAACGACATAATTATGGACATTATAACCGACAATCCGGGTGATTTAATTGTGCAGTATTTTATGTTAAGCCCACGATTCGCAAAAGAACAAAGTATGCTGTGGTGACTTTCTTTATTGAAAATATTTTGTGCAGTCATTGGTCTTTTGAATGAGTCGACTCAACCAAGTGCACGGTGATTGACGATGAACAGGTTTGCCTCAATCCTCGAGTTATCCATTTCACCTTAAGCTGGAGAATGCGTCCAGATATTGGTAGTGCTTTGAGACCCGTTTGTTCTTTCCACATTGGCAGACAAAAAGTTAAACACAGTGAGAAGCTGTATGTTGAAGTTATGTGCTTTCGTCAAGGGAAGCAAAACGGATGAAATGTCACACCAAACAAGTGGATTTTGTAATCGTTGAACTTCTATGATTTCAGCATAGTCGTCACTTCTGAAGTGCTGCAGAATATAATCAGAAGTTTTCCTATGGCGTAGAGGTTATTTACTTTTCTGCGTGAAGGCTTTCGAAAGCATCGTCCGATAAGGCTAACTTCAAAATGAATATTCGTCCGGTAGGGCATGAATCAGATGTGCTTCGCACAGGCCACAAAACAGTCTAACACATGGTGGCCGACCAGTATCCATACACCGGATTCTATGCGGCCTATGAACGGACTAGTCATAGTGGATAAACTGTTGGCATGATGACGGAATGTGGAGACGAGTTACGATAGGTTACTTCTGACTTAGCTATGGCAGCAGACCGAGCGGTCGCCAAGTGAACAGTATCTGGATTTAAACAACCTGTACCTGAGTTCAGCAAGTTGGTTTCCAAGGGATCTGCCTTCTATCGTGAGTAACAGTAAAAGATGAAGACCTTCAAGTCGAAATGACTATTTTCACAATCACACCCAGCATTGCGTAAACTAAATGATTAATACCACCGCATAAACATTCTAGTTGGAGCGAATGTATTTCGGTCACAAGACGAGACCTGGTCCTGACGGTCTCTTGTATGGAGTTGACAATAGCAAATCTTCGGAGTTGCTTAGGTGTACTTTGACTCGTAGATGAATAACAGTTTATCACTGCTAGTATAAGGCATGTTTAGAAAGACGATCTAGAAATCCGATCATTACATTTGTGGAGAAAATATAGATTCATATTTTAACAAATTGAAGGAAAGTTTATTAACATTTGGCATTCGGCATGAGCAATGGAACTCACTCTCCCGGCAAAGTGTTGCCTCAGTAAATTTGCTTCACTTACAAGGAATCTTGCTGATTTCCTGAACTACAGCCGTTGGATTGACTAGCGTACAATTTTAAGATTCGATCGAAAAACTCTAGGATGCACACATATAAAGGCTGTAATGAAGTGGACTGGTAAAAAGCGTACGCTTTTTTGGTTTTTGTGGAAGTCCGAAAACAAATGCTGCATAGTTCATACATTTCTATAAAACGGAAAAGATAAAATAAATTGGACTGGAAACACTGAGCCACAGCAGATCAACGCCTAAGACCAGCCTACAAATAAAGGAGAAGAACAAACAGAAACATGCACATATACAGCGAGGCTATAAGAAAAGCAAGTGGACAAGTATACTCGCCTGACAATGTGTGTAAAATAATGCTAGGATCTACCGCTGTTGAGTGTTATAGACGAAAACTACAATGGTTAGTAAAAAACAAAGTATAAGCTCTGGAGTGTATAGCGAAAAAATTATCCGCAATATATTTACCAGCTGCAAAGTTTGTCGTGGATTTTATCTGAAAAGACTATTGCAACAAAGATACTGCCTAAACGACACTACACACTGACCACCCTTCTCTCAATGGGATGACTCCTATTATCCAGAAAAATAATTACCCACTGGGACTAGGATTGCTAAGTTAACAAATGGGATATTCTGGTAAGCAACTTCGCCTCCAAGAAGTAAGTAGTTGGGAACTTTTGCAGCCAAATATTGAGCAACTTCGTGACATTCTGTTTTCGTCAAAGGTGCACCGTATAGCACAGAGCTTTTCACAATCTTCCGCTACACAGAAACTTAAATTCCGATGTTGGAGTTTATCTATGATATAGGAAAGTAACAAGGGATTGTTTGATAACTTTTAGTTGACCACCGGTAACATGAAATGAGCATTACATCTTCCCGAGGAATTTTCTTCTCTGATGCATAGTTATTTAATTACCCAGCACATATGTGAGTGCACACCCGGACTTGATCCTAATAGTTTAGGACTAGAAAGATTACCGTTTGAACATCTATTTTATGCTGAAATGTTGGCTGAACAGAGTAAAGACATAACAGAATCCAGTAAATATGTCTGTAGTCGAAGGAAGCAAATGCAGTCAGTGATATGAAGCAGAAAAACTTTCCGTTTTGTGTTACATCAACCAGAGTTTGCACAAAAGACCAAACCATCGTCTAAAGATAAAAGGGACTGTGACAACAGTGCAGGTATCTAAGAAAATAATGATGTCTATTGAATACAAAAATACAACTTAACTGCCTTGCATTTTAAGGTAAGGTGTTCATTTTCTAGAAACTTCACCTAAAAGCGGATTTCACGTGTTTTGGAAATTTTCTCGCAGCATCTGTAAAATTTACATTGTTTTCCATCGGTGCTATTTTGAACGGTTTGCTCACAGGTGAACGATATTCTCCGCTGTCCGGTGATCAAATTCGTTGGCTACATGGTTTCCTATGTCACATTTCTCACTCTCATTACGGTAGCAACTTTTCGCTTAGACCGTAACGATCTGTCGGAGAGCGACGATAACTGGGAATTGAGATCCATGGAGATTTGGAGCTATGACTTTCGTACCAGCAATTTAGTCATGACTAGAATACAAATCATACTGCTTTTCTGGATCCTGGGTGAGTCGTTTCGGAATGAAAGATAATTTAATTTCGGTTTTCATGCTTGGACCTAAACATTTTTCTTTCTTTCACGTAATCTTGATTGCTACTCATGCAGGTTTCTCAACCAGAACGTAATTCGTTTCTGAGGCTATTTCTATGGCATGCACAAACGACGCAACGCCGGAATTCTGTTTTCAGTCTATTCAAACCAGTTGACACTTAATAACCTGAGTTTTTGCAAAAGAAATAAAGCAACTAGTGATCATTGATAATAAAATGTTTCCTCTATTGTTGTGGACTTCAGAATTGTATTTCTGTAAAAATCGTGATACTGTCACTTTGTAAAATTTCGTCATTTCTTCAAAACACCTATATGGGATAATTCAACTGTTGACTTTGCAAACATATACGTTGAGAGTATAATTTATAGAAAATCGAACGATTCATTTATTTTGTCAAATATCACATGCTATGGGTTAGACAGTGGTTTACTATAAAAAGGTTAATTCACTGATGGCTTCACATGTACAACACGCCTGCCTCTGGTTGTGTACAGTGTTTGCTTTTGCTTCAAATGGTTTGAATTTTAAGTGGTCAGTAGAAGCATAGGATTAGAACGAATAGTGTAGCGTGGACAGATCTATATTTTTAGGTCAAGTGGCAAAGGCGCATGATGTCGAATCTAGTCACATTGTTATTGCCTTGGGTCGAAATTGGTCAACCGTGTACATATATTCTGGATTTAGTTGAAAGTTACAGTCAACCAGGCTAAAATTGATCGTCTTTGAATTACGCTTTCTTGTGCGATTGCAATCTCATTTCAAGCACCTTTCCCGGTAACCGTGTTATAGTTATTTTAAGTGAACAAGGCTGACAACGACAAATGGAAAAATTGATGCAGACAATCAAAAAGAACTTGCACAGACCATTCATGAGGTTTGATAACAATGCGAGATAGCTTCCCATCGATACACTAACTCATGTCACAAAGTAGACATTGAAATGCATAAAACGTCAGTGGTCCCAATTCTCGTTGGCAATATAGTCCTTACAAAACAGACGGAAAAGATGAGTTTTAATCGGTTGCTTTTGTGATTTTTTGTCTTCTCCTATGAATGTTTACTTTGTTTAGAACTCCTTGAGAATGACTATCTTGGCTGTGTTCACACTAAAGCTGCTGAAGTTCATAGATCAGAGGATTCGACTTCCTCAATTCTTCATGGTCGAGACACCAAGAAACAGGCCTAATTTCTATTTTATTTTAGAGGTTGAAGCAATGAAAGTGATTAGATTGAATAGTTTGTGTTTTACTGCCCATTGACGTCAAGTAAGCCCATCAGCAGTAGGGAATGAGTTTGAGCAATTAAAATTATCAACGTGTTATCTTGCAGCGTAGAAAAGCCGTCAGATTTAAGGTTCGTTTGTCAAGTGAAATATGCACTTTGGCACACCTACTCAGTTTCGTTTCCCTAATGGTCTGTTATTTCTGCAACCGAACAAAGGCCCTGGACTCGTTACAGTGGATGAAGCCGACTTAATATACACAGAAATCACATCTCGGAATGTGGTCAGAATATTAAATATGGATCTTTTTCGGATAGTCCATTTTGGTTTGGACGGTGTTAAATGTGTTGGGATAACGGTGGCTAGAATTCAAAGGTCTGGCACAAAGGAGCTAACGTTACACAAATGAAAGCAACCAACATAAAATGTGCTGCATATTATTCCATAATCATCACCCAAGGACACAAGTGATTCTATGATCGGAGCGCGTCACAAGGATACAACATATGCTATCATGTCTGGTCGCTTGCTTCAGTGCTTCCGGTTTATCGCTGGACACTTCCCAATAGTGTTTATTTGAAAACACAAGACTACAATACTTCAATCATTTCCATCCGACCACTTTAGCACATTTCGTTGAAAAATTCACACGAGGTACTAACATGGAACTGACAGCAGCGCTGCGAACTTAGTACCTCGTTCAAGCAATAACAAATGTGGTTCTATCACAAAGATTGCATACTCCTCACTAGTAGGTTTCTTCCGAACTGTGACAGTTGAACAGCTTTGTGGCCAGTACTAATGCCGTCTTTGTATGTAAAACTCGCGTTTGAACAACGATAGATACTTAATCTATCTATGGTTCGAAACGTCTGATAGATATTCGTAATCGGAACGATTTGACTAATGGACCGGATTTCTTTTAATGGAGTTCCCTGGACTTAATTCACTAACACGGCAAAATGCGAATGTTTTGAGGTGGAGTCGATATTCTTATCGCTTTGTTCACCAACACAAAGCACCAGTTATACTTGACAAGCGCATAGTGACGAAAACGGACAATGACCAATTCACAATAGCGAAGTTATGATCAGTTGTATAACAGTGATACTGATTACGTAGGCATCTTTGAAGGCAGATGAATGGTCGGCATTGATTGATCCGTAGTCTTTCTCGTTTGATAAAGCGTTTCCCGTTTAGATTGCATGGAAGCACAGTGAACGACGTGCGTTGGCAGACGGCTGATCTCTTCTCACAGAATGTTTAACAATTAAGGAAGCCGGATTTAATGCTAATCTCTGTTATTCTTGCTTGCTCTAATACGGCTTTGAGTAATTGATTAGGTTATATATTCTGTCAACCGTTTTTGTGAACTTGTGTTCGTTCTGCTAATGTTTCCATACTACATGGAAACTGTATACGTAGGCTAATTTATGATTTACATTCTACAGCGCTAGCGCAAGCAGCTACAGACAAACTGCGGTTCCGACAACATTAATCTTCAAAACGGCAATAATCCAATGACAACTTGTAGACATATAATGAGATACCTAACTCTTATATATGCTGGTGTAAGGTGTCTTGTGGTATGTGGAATGAAAATTCAAATTTGTTTATCTTATAAAGGCACTGACTTTACTCTTCCGTTAGAAACTGGTTTCACCACAACGAGTGACTTTCACACTGCGCAGCACAACTGGTTATAATGATAACGCTCGTTGCTGTAAAGCCCGTTGCAGTCCCATACATACTAGACAGTATAAATATGTGCCAGACCAGACATATAAGCAGGACTGAACTCCTGAACGTTTGGGTCCCCTAAACGCCCATGTAAACCACAATATATTGACATGGCTAAAATGTAGTAGCAAGTCACAAAGAACTGACGTCATCAGTCGCTGGATGCCAGTTGTTCACAAGATCATTCTCATGGAGCCTTTGGAAAGCATTTGAATTGGTTACACAACCGAGGATTGTAAGTTTCTTTGGCTTTCGGAAGCCCCAGATATTGACAAATAGCAACGAAGCATGTGTTCTTTAGTTACAGAATATATTGTAATCTTGTATGCGCTGGCATACGTGCGTGTGATTGTGTGTGGTTGTCAATATGTTCAGCCTGTTTTGAAGGAGACGACAAATTCCACCATAGAAGAAATTCACAGGCTGCGAATCGTATACGACGATACACAAACAAGTGTGTTTGGGCGTGACATTAATTTTTGCTACGGGGAAACACTTTATGCCCAGAATATGTTTTTCGTGATGATGTTTCAACCGATTAAATGCAGTTGGTAAGAGTTGCCTGTCGTTGTGTCTATTAATTCTGTGTAAATTGGGATGGGTTGAGTGAAATTAAATGATCCAAATTTACTAAGTTTTACTCACTCAATGGTGCTTCTCCACCTCAACAGCCGTGGAAGTTTTGACAAACAAAGCGCTTTTCACTAAAATGTGAAATTGTTATGGTAAAACTCATTAGCCTCCTACACTTAGAACACCACTTAATAGCTAATTACTACTTTTCTCAAAAATTATATGATTGACTTCAATAACTGCAGTTCACTACGCTTAACAGTTGAGAGTCATTATTTTGTGTAACACTTGTGAGTATATCATTAAACTAGTGAGAAATTCTCATGCTGTTTACTGTTCAGTACGCTTCACGAATTATCCAAATTTCCTCTATCAACCTACTTTTAACGAGTCAACAAAACTACAAATAACAAAACTTGCTAACCGAAGATGTGTAGCGTTTGATTCAAAACACCGGTTTTGTCGAAAGCAATTTTTGGCTATTATACAACCGAGTTTTAGATAAATTTTGAATATTTTAACTATGTGTTTGTAAGGACAGTCCAACCCACACAGTTCCATCCAACTGTTGTTGGAATTACTCGACGTACCGTTGGAAAACGAATTCAATGAGAGATATTGAAAAAGCAATCGCTTTGACAATCAATATCTTTTACTACATGGCTGACCTGCATCACCTCGTGTTGTGTGACCACGTTAGGCTCTAGCTAACACCCACTGATCTATTCAAAATGGAATCTGTCCTTTCCCTTATCAACGTGCGAACTATGCACACCTGTTTACTAGTCCGTGTGTGACTGCGCATTCTCCAGTAGAAACGCGGCTTCCCACAACAGAAGGTGTGTTTTCCCAAAACGTGATACAAACGATTCATATTCGATGGACTTATGGGAACTTTGATTATATTTATGATCTGTCATACTATGAGTTAAGAAGAGAATAACGGTTATCTCTTTGTGGTGAGATTTTTCAACTACAGTCAAGCAAATTAATAACGCGGGATAATAAATTGAATTATAAGATCAATTTTCCAACTGTTATGATTGCAAAAAAATATCCCCCTGATCACCAGACATTAGGTAACTCGCTGTTGAAAGGAGCGGTGATTGGAATGCAAATATAACTTGTATTAAGAGATGACATATGGAAACCTTCCATTTTTCGTCAGATTTTGAGTCAGCAAGACAAGACTTGTCAATGTAATGCCAAAAAAATGTGTTTAACATCAGAAGGCAAATAATATAGATTCAGATATTCAAACTGCAGAAACTCAACAAATAATTCGGAACAATCAGTTGCTTTATTTGATAGGGGGGGTATTTATTTATTTGTTGAGACTGTAATAGAAGTGTTTTCTATTGTGTGCGTGTGTGGTATGCTTTTGCTCACAATAAAAGTGTTTGACTGTTTGGTTTGTTCAGTTCAAAATTCGAGGTATATGTATATAATCACTAAACTTTATGAACTTTATTCCATTCTAAAAATAGCCGCTTGAAACTCGTAACCTTGGCGTCTAATAATCCATTGTCTTTATGTTACGCTTCAATAACAAAATTGTAGTCAAGAACAATAAAGTAAAATTCGAAAATACACATTTGATTTCGATTTAACCCACAAACGTTTACCTTGCGTAGTTTGTTCAGTGGGTACTCTTAGATTTCTACAACACAACATTGTTAAAAAAACATCGGGTCGTTTGAAGCATTGGTTCTCATTAATAAATCTAAAAAGAGGTCAAAACTAGTACGTAAGATGTCTTGTGCATTGATATTTCTTCTGCATTTGATCTGTTATTTTTAAGAAATTAACATTCATGATATATATTTTGTGATTGGGCAGGCAGCAAGGCAAAACCAATCTAATTAATCTGAGACGAATCATTTGTTAGAAAATACATATCAATACATTCTTAACATTGCTTGGTAATGATATTCTGTTAACTGTTAATAGATCTGGTGTTATTTAGAAACAGAAGACGAGGGACACAGTGAAAACTGCTAGCACTTTAACTAATACTCTCAGCCGTCAGCAAGGAACATTAGAATATATGAAAAAAACCGGTCGCAAAAATGTCCAAAGCAATCGTCACGGGAATTTACTACAGAAGAGCCAGTGCTTTTCGCTCTAAAACGAATAAACTATCTGAATCAACAGTAAGACCGCACGAAGATTATTAATCAAAATTTCCTGGGAAACCAGGAAAGTTATTTCACCTCAGCTGCGCAATGCCACTTCAAAAGAATTAACCGGATGAACCAAATGACCCGTTGGCAACAGTTTTCTGAAACAGGTATTGTTAGAACACTCGAAACTGAATACGCACGAGTTATGACTGATGGATTTTCTTTTCATAGCATTAAATACTTACTGCAAGACCGCGGTTCTATTTTTATATTTAACCCAAGTTTTCCAAATTCAAATCTCCCGTTCTGTGGTTCGCAAATGGTACCGTGACGTGTAATTTGGGTGGACTTAGAAAACGATGAGATCCGTTGTTGATCAAAAGTTCAATTACCATTTGCTGTTGCGTCTTCAGGTGTACCAACCACTTAGGCATAAGCCAGTTTTTGTCGTTAAAGCAGGTCTAGTCTACTGGTATGGGGGTTGCCGCTGTTACCGCCGAACCGACAGATTATATTAAATGCGGAGGTTTTCGGCAGTATACTAGTATGAGCAAACTAGTCAACACTTCCAACTAGAAGTAACACACGCAAGCCAGCCAGGGTTTGTAAATACAATTTTCCGCCCATGCCAGTTCTGATGCTGTGACCTTCGAAGACGAGGAACGAATACACCTATCACCCTGGAAACGAACGTATATCAGCCTGAATTAACCTACTCTTGCTATGTTTATCGACAAACCTCTGGAACGTTTGGTTCCAACTGGGCTCCACTTGTATTTAGTCTACAATGTATATCCGTCGGGTTTTTGTAACTAGGTATGTACTAGGCCTCGGTTATAACCAGCTTCACCAAACAAAAATACTTTGCTCATATTACTTTGGTATTGGACTGCTTTGAAAGTGTTCGATGTACAACCGCAACGGAATCTACAGTCGTCAGACTTTAGTGTGTAGCTCATGGAAAACTGAGAGTCAAAATTAAAATATCACTGAAAAGATCTCAGATAGAATGTGACATCGATCAGAGCCCGGGATGTATGGGTTTCAAACATAACTACAGGCAAAATCGCTGATCTTCGGCTAAATAAACTAACCCTTGCTATCAGGTTTAATTTTTACTTTGAATTCAGTAGTTTTCATGGGGGATGTGCCAGAATCTTTTTATGACAAAATAAAGATCATGTTTTTGTTCGTTTGTAAGCGTGACTACGTTTAGATATTGAGCATTAGTGCACAGCTACAGGAAGGCCCCTTAACTTGTCGTAAAATACTTAGTTTTAGCGTCAGATGTTTACTACTAAGTATGTAGAGTTCTTTCCAACTGTCGAAGGCACTGTATGATACACCAACAAATCGGATTAAGGAGTATTCTGTATGTTTGCCCTTCTTTTACAAAAGCTTCAACCAAGGGCTGGTTGACTTTTGGAAGGGCTTCTTCGAGTAAGCCCGTCTCAAGTATCTCAAAGGTTTATACAGATAAAATATCCTCTTGCATTTGAATGGATGGAATACTGTTCTTTCTTTGACACTAGTCACACATAATCCTGCCTGCTTAGTACATTTTTATTCCGCACAATTCTCCAATGCTTAATAACTTAACTTCATGCCAATATCAACGTCAAAGTTCCAAGCCAGTTACGTGCATAATTATTTCGTTAGCGTGTAATTGCTAGTTTTTGGGATACACGCTTTGTTTTTCATGGTGATATCTCACATCACAGGGTCTGACTGCTTGAAAATTAACTGTGCAATTAGGATCGGTCTTATAAGAGTTTATTTTGTTGCACGAGGAAATTACTTTTGGATTTTACATTGACCTACCTATATCAGGAACCGGTTTTCCGCATTATTTTTAAGTCCATACTAAATTTCTAGAAGTTCTGTACAATCCATTCCAGACACTCTCCTAACTTACCAGTAACTTATCGTAGACTAACCTGATCCTCCACTTTGAATTGACTCTTTTATATAACCGGTTACACATTTGTTTGAGCTTAATAGACAGAGTTAATTTGAACGTCGTTCCCGGCAATAATTGCTGGCCAGCGCTCTTATCTGTCAGACGACCATTATCACAGGCATCACTGCGTTTTACGTATTAGATTTTAATGCTTAGTGACGATTTGTGTTGCTACCAGTTGAACACGAGCAAACATACACGCAGCTGTTACTGTTAACAAAATTGATCGACTGACTAATTTCAAGCACCACCACTTTCCTCCTTCTGCGTTTGTGAACCTTGGCCACCACTTGACTGACTCATGTTAATCAGATTGTTTGTGAGGTAAATCCAATGGCTTTGAGGGTCTACAAAATGCATTTAAGAATAATTCCAACTTATTCCCTCTCAACCAGAACTACTCATTCTAATCAAATTCACTGTACTCAGATCTCACTGTTCTGCTTACAGGTTATTAAGTGGTGGCTACATTAGGTTGTTTATTCCTCTCGATATTATGAATAGCGCAAAATAATATACACCAATATTCCTTCATTTTGTTAACACAGGTCAACTTGGCATGGAGTGTAAACAAGTGTATTACTACGGGCTTCGTTATTTCTTCCGCAGCTACTACAACGTCATGGACTGGGCAGCAATAGCTTTGTATCTGGCCTCTTATTCTCTTCGTATAATTGTTGATTTCAAAGTACAATCCGCCCTGTCCATCTACCGAACGGAATTGCGAATAGCACAAGGTTTGCTGGATAACGCCACTTGTGCGAGTGCTCGCTTGTGCCCGGAAATGGGACCTACCACACACAGCGATTATGTGACCTACCGAAATCAGATTCTGACCTCTTCATCTACCTACTGGTTACGAGGATGTAAGAATGTTGACCTCCTTTTGAATCCTGTTCCCAAACGGTCTTGCATTTTTTAATGTAAACAAATACGCACTACACTACAAACATATACCTATTCAAAATGCATTAGTGAAACTTTAGTCAAAATTATCTGTCACTGTAAATAGGTTGAAAAGCACACGTCCCACCAAATCGCCAGGTGACCCGCACCGAATCACATATCGTTCCGCTTGGCCATGCCTGAATCCAAGGGAATAAGCCCAAGGTACGTGCAGGCTTAGCGCATCGATCCGTCAGAGTTAACTCGAAGTTGAAAGCAGCTTCCCCATAGATTTTCAGCCACCCAAAATTTCTTTAGAAAAACGAACGCCACAACCAGCCATGAGTAATTGTCAACTTATACCAACCAAGTCCCATACTATCTTTCGGTAATATGAAATCATTTTTTGAAAAATAAGTCGAGAGCGTGAAATTAAAAATTAATCTGCAGGTTGTGTTTGCTGTTTATCTCACATTTAATGAGGTGCGTAGATCACTGTAGGTCTTAAATACAGTTGAAAGAATTGTGTAGAATCCTAGTCCGACTCAGAATCTACACTAGTGTTGTATTCATAAAGCACTTCGACTGCTGACCTGAAATGTTTGATGCCTTGGCATTAGGAACATAGACCAAGATGACCCTCGAGAGCTCGAAGCACTTGCCGTGTTTCTGTCGACGGAATTTTTAGTTACCACGTGCTGTTCAGAACATATCGAGACGGTGTAAATCATTTTGCACGTTCCTATGGGAAATCTGTAGACGTATTCTAGAATGCCTAAAGGCCGAAAGATTTGGCTGGATATTTCGGTCATTTTGATAGTGTTAAGTTTGTGTCAGCCAGATGACAAAAATTCGTGCATTGCGGGATGCAAGCGTTGTGTTTTTTTCATTGATGGGTCCTATAACAAATTGGATTGTACAAATTTACGGAGTGATGTCATACCACTTTATGAACGTACTTCATACCTGTAGGTAACAGAGCATCAAACCGTCTCAGTACCGCGTACTGAAGCCGATTGCATCAAAATTGAGAGACAACCGGCGTGTGAGGCAAAGTTGGTACTGCTTCACACATTAACAAACCCATGAGGATTTGATTGCACAGTGGCCTGCGGAACACAATGACATGATAAACCAAGTGTTACCATAGCGTTTTTCATGATCAGAGATGTCGAGTTTCCGATTAAAGCTGAAACTCCGGCAATTTTTGCATCATTGCTCGCAGTGGCCAGGTGATAGATGCTTAGACTTTTGTGTCTCAGGTTTTGGTTTATTCTTACAGTGTATGTGCAAAAAGAACTGCCGCTTTGCTGATAGACCCTACGAACGACAGAGATTTCCAAAGAAAGGATAAGGCTACGGTAGCTTACCGAGGAAAATTGGGTAGTTTTTAACTATTTCTTGAAAGGGACAGAAATTCAGGTGAACAGAATGTAGGTGGTGCGAAAAAGTGATAGGTCAGTCAAAATCTCTGAATATTGGATTGTCATCCAAGTAAAGTTGATAGAACAAGGAACAGGTCAAAAACTGTCTTCTGCAACATGATCGCCCGAGCTGTTTTGTTTATATGCGTCTTATCTATAGAGTTGTTTGCTGTAAGTAGTCGGCTGATGTGAATAAACAAAATGTCTGCACCGTTTCGATGAAGAAGATAAATGGGACTTTGAAAGAACTGAATCCGCTTTCATTCGCTTCAGTTAATTCGGGAGAGACCTAGCTGTGAAACACTAGACTTCCACTGAATTCAAACCCGTGACTCGTCGATCAGTATATCTTCTTAAGAAAAAGTTCTTACGCCGTAGTTGAACATGCCTCTAGAAGCTCGGAAGGCCTTTGTTTCTTCAAGGTAGCCGCGCAATAATGGGATGTATGAAATTTGGAATCATTTAAGAAAACTGGGGGGCGTGGTGTGATCATTACAGCAGTAAGCTCTATTATGAATACCGAGTAATCTAATATTCATCAATTTCAAAGTTGGATATTACAAATCACCCTTCTGGGTCTAGTTGGTAGTAATATGTTTGTTGTAAATGGGCACGTGGTATTTCGTAACGGTACTTACTTTGACAAACTGTGCACTAAAATTTTGCTTCTTGGACAGGACGATAGTAAGGTTTTTGAAGTGGTGAGGTTATTTCGTCGGTTTTACGCCTTTTATATCAGTTCACTTTTGGTGTAAGAAAAAAAGTACTTCCTCAGATGAACTGACTCAGTCGCTCAAGACAGGATTCACTGATATTGACCATCTTTGTGTTTATGACCAGCTATACAATAGATTCTGTTCAGGTCTACACTGAAAAGGCGTCCACTAACTTACGTTCCAATTCTCTATTTAAAGGTCGCCTTTGGTGGGCACCGGACGACCCAGAATACGTTTCTGATTGCTTATTCGCCATGGGGAATGTGCTTTCTTTTGCGCGCATTAGCCATCTGATGCCAGCATGGGAACTGCTCGGTCCATTGCAGATCTCTTTGGCACGAATGATTTCCGATATCATCCGATTCATGGCTTTATTTTCTGTGGTAGGTTTATGAAAAATCACATAATCAGAGCAATTTCCCAAAGTAATTCGCTAATTTCATAACTGCCTTCTGTTCGTAATTGGTTCATTCTGAGTGTTCTAAATCTAACTAGGACAAAGTATAGGTTGATAAAACTGGGTAAAGGAACCTAGAGGTAGTGAAACTCATTGCGGTAAATACAACATAGGCTGACAGACAAGCCGCTTATCTGTTTTGAAATATAAAATATAAAACAGGATTTCTTTTAACAATACTTGCATCTGATCAACATTTCCATGAAACTAAAGCTTACGAAGTCATATACGTAAACCACTAAGGTTTAGATCTTGTTTGTTATCAAAAACAATAAGTTTTACTGATGTAAACTTTTACTTACGTGATTTGACTGTGATTCTCGAAGGAGACAGAAGGTTATTTCAAGGGTGAAAATTCATTCTGTTCATTTCGCTTAACATCTAAAGAGTAGTTCATCTTATAACCCGATTAAATGCAATTTATTTAATGGTCAGGTCGGATGATAATTCCTTCGCGGAAATACTGACAAAACGCTTAATGTTCCATGAATAATTGATGTGATGAAGAATATGAACTGATAGCAATTATACTGATAGTTGGAGGCAACCGTCTGTCAAAATGTATGTGTGCTTAATGTTTGTGTCTGCAGAGAATGGCAAACGTGCAACGCAGACAACTTTCCTCGGGTACTCTAAACTATATCCCTCATTAATAATTGCATTCTTTTATGTCTAGAAACTGGACTCTATTTTGCATTCTATTTTACATTAAATCGGTCTTGAGCACAAAACGAACACACACTGCAACAATCTAAAATAGTTGTTCACCTTGAGAAAATCGTTGTGCATTAATCCTACACCACCACCCGGTGAAAAATATCGATTTGACAACAATCTCGACATTTTTAGTTCAGATACATATTGCTATGGTCATTCAGCCATTATGCCAAGGGTGTTGTCTAACAAGCCGTCCATCCGAATCATTACACAGAACTTCCTTCAGATTTGACCAAACACGAGCAATTTAATCAAAATGTTTAGCTTGATCTTCTTGTCAAGAAATGTAATAACGCTCATTTTACAGTGGAAGGAATTTTCAACTCGTCTGCCTCATTTTCTGTGCATATCGTTAACAGAACATTTCCTGGAAGTCTATCACAATAAGACTTGAGCATAAGTTGGAGATTCAAAGCGATATATTCCTTCCATTCGATTAATCAAAACAACGAGAGAGTAGATGTTGTGGGGTAGAAATGTTTAAATTCAACTCGCCATCCACACGTTGTAAGCAGTGAAAACATAACTAAGGCGTATGAAAGCGTTATATAAACGTTATATACAGTTTAGGGTCAATAAACTGCTACCACGGGAAGTAGATGGCGTGCAGAAGGGCTGCTTGAACACACAATCCTAGCTATCATTGTTTGACCAACATGGCCTCATCGACGGCCAAAATTTCTGGATTTACGTTCTAAATAGCATGGTAAACGAGCTGGTCTGATCAAAGATGCGTTTTGGGAATGATGTTGCTGGATTCCCCTCGCTCTTGCTCATCTGACTACTAGTGTGCATAGTAAACTGAATCAGCCATCTCGGTCATTCCCTGATGCAGACATCATTCTGTTTCACCTATATGACCGCTACTGTATCTACAAGTCGCCTGATAAGCTACGTATGAGGCAGAATATTTAGGCGCATCACTCCTTGCTTTCCGACCACTAACTCTTCAAGATGCTGAAAAAAGGTACAATTTAAGTGCAGAGTAGGTTCGATTCACAGCAAACTGAATGTAGCGAGTTGTAACGGTGGACATGTACTCTCCAGTTAAGTGTATTTTTATGAACATATTTCTCCGGCCTAGGTAGACGCAAGTCCTTCTGCCTATCTCTCACTACTGATGAATATAAAATTCACTGGATATCCGTTATCAAGCTATACGGTTGGTAGTTGCTTATCTTGCCGGTATTGATACTACAACTTCACTGACGTATCATCAACCACTCGTTTTACTAAAGATTTGTCGCGCCGGATAATACCGTAACTGCCGAGAGTTTGGTAGTGGTTTGATGCAACAACACAATAGAACGATTGAGCAGATAATCGTTGAAGATCTTTGGCGTGAGTATTTGCAAAATACAATGTTCCGTACACAAGAGATCGTGACTTACATTGCTGAAGTAACTTCGTATTTCCACTGCGGCCAGCGTCTACATTCTGTCCGTTAAATTGCCGTCAAGGCAAAAGGTAACTTATCTTTTGTAATTAGGTAACTAACCAAAAAAGAAATGCTACGATGTTTTAAGACCTGACCTCTTATTTGTACAATAAAGAGGTTAAACAAAACCGAGTAATTTAAACAGTTGACTTATGTGTCTGATTCCCCTTCGAGTTCAGTACTCTTGTGGCAGTTCGCACTCTGCAATCACGTGAAACGTAACCAACAACGTTCAATAAATAACAGATTAAAGACAACCTGCTGCATGGCTTGTCAAGTTGAAGGTCAGTAATGAACCTTCTTCGGAATCACTAAAAATATTAGAAGTGTGATATGACGGGTTTCAGTTAGTGTAACACTTTCCGTTCTTTTTTCGAAAGCCTTTATTATTCTCTGTTGAATTTATACAAAAGGTTTGCAATTGTGGAATGCGATCAATGACAGTCTGTTATTCAACGTTGTCAAGATGCGAAACAGGAACAAGAAAAATCGTATAGCAGCCTAGGGGCTCCGGTTAAAGGAAACGCCATATGGTAAACAAAAACTTCCTACGCGCAAATTTTGGAGAACCTGACTGCTCCACTGCGCAAAAGGGGTAAATTTCGCTTGTCTGGATGGGGTCCTCGTGATCACTCAAACCGCTGGTTAGAAACACTATCCGAGATAGTGGTGTGTCGCAGTCAATGGCGTACCTGTATCCATGCAATTCCTAATTCTTCCTCTTAGCCTTCTTTTATTAATTTTCAGTCTTCTTAGTAACGTTTTCTTCTAGGATATTCCACGTCACTGTTGGGGTGAGTGGTGGCACGAGCCACAGTACCTTTTGGTCAGGTTCTTGGCTGCTATGATGTTAATGACTTGAAAACCCTAGGGTGGTCTGTGACGACTTGGCTGCATTCCAGCAACTGACATATCGAAGGTCGTTTTTGCCAGGTCATATATGCCAACATGTTTCGGCAAATTCGATGCGACCAAAGTAAAAGCTATACAAAATTATTACAGTATATTGCTTTCAATCTTTTTTCTTGCCCTTATCATGTTACCTGAGTGCTCAAACACCCTTCCACAATGATCGAAACCACTGACTTTCAACCAAACTCCGTTTTAAATCTATCACTTTTAAATCCAGTTTGAAGATGTTACATGTCTTGAAGGCATTCGGATTTCTGATCACCAATGAATGCACAAGGTCAACATCTTTAGTTATCGTAATCCAATGAATGTACACGCGTTACATACAGCTTGTGCGTCCCCGTTGTTGAATTGTTTCGGCGTACGAAAGAAATCGGTTATAATTATCGTAAACATTGCTGGTAGGCGCTCTTTAAAATGAAAATCGTTGTTTTTAGTGAACAACCAAACTTGTTATTAAAAACGTCAGAAACAGCTACATTACATTAAGTATGCACTTCTTTACCATTGTCCTGATCCGATCGGATATCATTCAACAACACTGAACAACACTGAGTAAACGCTTCACAGCAATCATTGCCTAAAGGAAAGCCTTTTTTTCTTACATACATTATTTCTTGCTACAGCTGTTTCCATCTGACAAAACAAAATGTACCGTTTTGTATGATAACTATAATGCAAGCTTCCGATTTCACAGGTGTAAGCAAACAATACGTCTGAACTAGATTCTAAAGAAATAGTATGTTTGTTGCAGCTGTATCGTCTTCTTGTAACTAGACACGACAGCAACTCCTTTAGAACATCACTATCAGGTTGCGCAAAAGGATGCCATTAGATCAGATGATTCTATCAAGAAGGCTGACAGTAATTCGAACCAAATTCTGTTCAATTCTTTATTCCTAAATAGCAAAAAGACCATATTTTCACAATAAATAGTTGACCGCAACATACAAGTACGTAGTTTCAAAAGTGTAGACAATAAAATTGGTTATACCTAATTTAAACAAGGAAAGAAACGAAGTTGCCTGCTCACTCATAATATCGTCAGTTACGTCTTTCCCGTTCGATTTGCAAAGTCTCTTCGTAATGAATTGCCTGTTCTGGTAGGTCTGTTTGCCCATGAACTTACAATATCACCTTTGAAACGTTTTCTTCCCAAGAACCCTAAGTGTTTTCTTTTGGTGAGTCGATAGTAAAGTTGTATTCTTCCTTCTGTTCTGTCACTTCGTTAGTTACATTAGTGAACGTGGGAACGGTATCTGCCATCCAGTCATCTGGTAACCTCTCATTGACACTGGCATCATCGTCAGTGTTCACAAATGATGCCGATGTTCGAACGTTGTACTTTTCAAAATGTGGACCATACATAGGCTAGCCAACAACATATCCGCGCTTACCTCAGCAACTTTTTCAATATAAACGGGAAATTAACAACTGGACGAACGTCGTACAAACTTAAAAATATTCGAGTTTAACTACAGCCACTCTTCGTTAAAACTATGCACCTAAGATGATTATGCCAGCTGAAAGAAACCTTACCCACGTGCCCTTGGTGATTACTGCAAAGAGGTGCCAGTGTTGTGTCACCTGGAAAGTAATGACTATCTCTTGACTCTGGTTACAGCCTGGCGGACTTCCGTCATTTTCAAGATCATATTGCAAGAAAGCATGACAAACAAACTAAAGCAATGAATTGCCTTCACTCCAGCGATTACGACCGGTTTTTAATACATTTTTAACTAGTTGCTGTACCGAAGTATCATATGGTATTCCCTTAAGAACTTTCTCCGTTCACAATTCTGCCCATTGTTCCTTAAATTCTTTTCAAGGGGTCACGCAATAAGCTTAACCAGTATCATCGAAGTTGAATGTAACCCAAAGATTATATACATTCATTCTGTAGTAAAGATCGCACTGTTATCTGCAGACTCACCATTGAAAAGTCTTTCATAAGAATTATGTCAATATTTTAATCTTTGCAGCCGCCCGTGTGATAATGACATGAGTTTCTGAAACTTGAGATAGTTCAGACTCTTGCCAACTTTTGTTACAAACAACAGAGTTCCGAGTAACCCTCCGAGGAAGTAGCCTGACGATTTCACTATTCTCTTCTCTGGCATACACCACAAACTGCTTAATGTCAATCAGATTGCAAGTCTACCCATTACTGAGTTCATACCTGTCTAGCAGTTTACGCTGTCACTAATTACTAGGGCTTTGTCATAAGGCCAATATAGTGGAGGCTCTCAAACTATTGCGGTCGTGTATTGATAAATAGTCTACTGAACACCGATATTCTACCGCATTCTTTCTTGAAAAAATCAACTAATTGGCTGTTGGTCAACCAGCCGCCTGCCGATCATTGGTAGGCGGGTTAGCCTTGTGAACATGTTACACCAGTACGAACCAACCATCATTGTTGATGTAACTCACGTGGTCGGACAGTCAACCTGTTTATGATAAACGAGCTGGAAATTAATTCTTCACTGCACAGTCACAGGTGCCCCATTTCTAGAAGGCAATCTGATAGAAATATGTTCTATCATGTAGGTTAATGCCGCACACAAAAATCTGTTTACTAGAGAAACTACAAGGATAGATTTGCTTGTTTTGCTGTATACCTTTTGAAAGCCGTAATATTGTAGGCGTTGAGCATAATGGTCAAGTTACAGTAAACGTTAAAGAAAGGTGACATTATTGGAAAACGACACTGCTGTTGGATTTGAATATCTCGTTAAAACATAGTTGTCTAAACATATTTGGTGGTCACCTAATGAGTTGTTGCCTCACAGAAATATTTTTTCTGCTGTAACTCTTATCTCCCTTGGAATGCTTCATACAAATCGTAAACAATTATGTTTTTGCTAATGTACACTAATCTTTCGAAGAAACCGATTAAAAATCAATCCCATCGACTGGTTTCTACCAGATTCAAAACTTGTGCAAACTTAACTTCTAGTTAGTATGGTGGAACAAATCTCCATTTGAAAATGTCTGTACTGAATACTTTAAACACAGCATGCTGAATCATTTTATCCTTTACACTGATAATTTTCAGATGGTAATCGCGTTTGTTGTTGGCCTTACAAATTTGTATTGGTATTTTGCTAATATCATCGTTTCCGTGGATATGCAACGGCGAATAATTCGTTACGCCAGCGGCATTCCAGCTTTCAGAAGGTCAGTCTCTGTTAACTCATGTTTTCTAGTGTTTACTGCTTGTTCCTGTGATCCAAATACCTTGGAAACTCAACCTAATCGCTTGGGCTAAATCCAACGTTGTACAGTAGATTAGCTGAGATTAGTTTATTATTTCGATCGGTTTGCGACTATATCTTACAGATATTTTAATTACTGCACGCTTACTTCATTTATTCAGTATATGCTCAATTTGTTTACTCTGTACCAGATATCATACTTCGTGATTAATTTAAGTGCCAGTTAACAGGGTATTAATCGTCTTTGTTCGTATAAAAATGTCTCGTTATATGCATACCAAAGACTGTTGACCACACTGAGGCTGCTGCGGCATTTCATGGATTATGCGGATATGCAGAGCTTACTCACCTTTAACGTGTACGGCGACTCAGTAGTCGGGACACAATCTATTCATCAGACCTAGCACCATATACATAATTGGTCAATATATTCATGTCAAAAACCATCTATTACATCATACTCCTAGTTTTCTAAGTCCCTTTGATTCTCAGCTGGTTATTTTGAAAGGAAGTAATTGTTTTACAGTCAACTTAATGATGCATCACTGAAAAACGGTTCAACTGCCTAATTGGCTTCTCACGAAATGTCAACAATCTTGTGGGAACAATATTCCCATATCTCATTAGTATTTTCTGAACTGCTATCGTCATATTCCTCTTACTACAGAGCTGCTTTGTATTAGTGATTAAAATTTAGTCCGTCCACATTGCATGCAGCTTTAAGGTTCTTTTTGTCCACTGGTTTACATCCTACTTGATTTTAACTAATGAACAACCTGATTGCGCTAGTAGGGTGGTAGTATGTAAATGATATCCGGCTCCGTTAGAGAGTTTCGCGCAAAATGAATCACAGGTTGTTTTCTTGTTTGACACAGTTGCTCAGGAGAAGGGACTTTGACAAAATGCCTGAAAATGTCCAACATCCAGCTAATTGTTTGGCAACCTGTACACAAAGCTTTAGTATATTCAAGAGCATATATATTCTAATCACAAAGAATGTAGCATAAGAGAAGTATAAAAATGAATTTGTAAACTAATATTCGGACTTTGCATAAAATTTTTAACTAACAAAAACTGATGACAATTAAAATAAACTAGTATTTAGGAACTCTGCCACGAATAAATGACACAATGTTTTGAACCAGTTTGCAATTTATTATATTCGAAACCTGTAATTAGAAAAATATGTTGAAAAGGTGATAATTTTCGAAACTTTGCAAGTCCAAAGTTTAACTGCAATGTAATATGCCCTGAAACACGTTATAAGTATTTGAAACGGGACATGCACTGCGCATCGCTCGCATTCAGTGCAGGGTTGTTAACCATAGTATGAGCTGATTGATCAGACCGTCTTTAAGGTAAGATGATTCGATTTTGTAACACCTCCACATACGTCAAGACAAACTGTTTACTTCTGAGTAGTAGGAGATTTTGGTTTTCAAATAAACTGAACACCACCCAAAATTGATTGTAGCTGTCACTCGTCAACATCACCATCGTCCACTCATAAACAGAAACAGACAAACTAATTTATTCCACAGTACAATCACAGTTGTCGGTACATAATGTATTACCGACAGTTTTGAAAGCATGTTTTCCAGGAAAACAATAAAAGAATGACTATAACACCAGTTCTTAGTAAATGGCTGATAAAAATTTTGGATCGAGGTAACCTGCGCGTCATTTGGATCACCCTTCTTCATTATTGCAAGTTGTGTGTAACCTAGTTTTCTCTCGGAATCATTGTAAGATACCTGAGGGACTGATGGAAAGCTCCCAAGTGGTGACATTGGAATTCTTCTTTCTCATAGGCTTCAAGAGAGAAGTGCAAGATTCTGCAGCTTGCCACTGTCAGTTCAACCACATCCTTTTGGATGAAGTAACGTATGGTACCAAACTGTAAGGCTACACTTCACCTTCACCTGGCATTCGAGTACACAAAACACACTTGGTTTATCTGTTAAATAAAGAGGAACGGGGTTTATCTACACTGTTGTTTTACCAAATGTTGTTTTGTGGGTTCAGCAAACAAAGTAACGAACACTGACTACAGTAAGCGGACGACCTCGCAGGAGGGCAATGGAAATGTGTATAGTCTGATAAGTTAAGGAATATAAAGGAGAATACATATCAAAAATTCCGGGCTTCTTCTGGATAGGAATTAATGACTAAAGCAGAATGGTCAGAAGTGGCAACTGTTCTATCAGGTAAGCTACAAAACCACGTTGAGAATTCGGAAACGTCATTTCTGGACTCACTTATTCATCCAATCGATTGTTTCCTACAGAATCCGTCAGGTTAGTCGAGGATACAACCTCCGTTGCAGGATTTCTGAGTTATACAGATCGTTGTCATACTTAGCTAGACCATTTGCTAATGATACCAGCTGAAGTCCACTCGAAGCACATATTATACCTAGTTGAATCTCTTCTAAATTAACAAGACTACTAGATGACTTGACAACTTGAATGTTCACTGGCAACGTTGGAGGATCTCAGTAAAACTGCTTATGAAATCGGGCTTTGGCAGCTGATTCGCTGAAACATATAATGGAATCCAGGTAGCACTGAAGGCTGTTGCTTAGATGATACCAAGTTTGCAAATACTGAACGTTCTGTCTGGCTTTGGAGCTAGGTTGTTGGAGTACTTTTAGTGTGAGAATAGTCTGTTTTCAGTGTTGATTCAAATTTAGCAGAAGCTCAAACTTTTTCAGTTAGTACTCTTCCAACATATGGATGAATCCTGAGAAACTCAAAATACACAAACTGTGAGAGAAGCAGGATTGACCAGATTTGTTCTCTTCATGGCTCGGCTGGTGACTAAATGGCCCACCAGATACGAAGTTTAAAATAAAGGACCTTCAAGTCCAACAGAAGAATGACGAATAAGGAATGAAACTAATAACTGAGAGAATGGTGCGTGAACAGAGAAGAAAAAAAATACAATGATGTCGCCGAATATATAGAAGTCACATCCGTCTATTGCACACAGCAATTAGTTTACGATATCCACAACTAAACAGTTAGAAGAGCACTTGCCCAGTCAAGGTGACTGAGCCACTAGTGGAAAATGAACTGAACTTGACCACTGTCATTGTCTGTCCGATTGACTCGGGTTCATTGGATCTTTTCTTATCTTGTTCCAAACAAAATTAACTTTGTGACGCTAAACGCAATGAAGTCAGTAAAAGTGGGAAAATTCATCTGCATTCTTTTTTAGTTCATGTCGATTTAGATAGTTAACAGTTTTTAATTACAAATAGAGTGTACATACATGTAGACAGGCACTTTGAAACCAGGCAGATATCGTTCGAGAAAACTTCGGTTGAGCGATAATTTGACATTTGCACTGTGAGTCGATGTAACAAACTATTTGGCATCAATTTCTCAACAGTGCGTAGTACCATTCATTGAGGGTCAGTTACCGTTTTGTATTGAATCTTATTTAGTCTGTTGACATTGATCGAATGAATTAAGTAGAACACATGTGGTACAGGGCTGGACATATCTAGTGTTCACTGTGAAGATCAAAAAACTAGCTGCATCATTTTGATAAACCATCGAATTATACGCATCCGCATCTTCCGACGTGACTGGAGGGAGTAGTGGTCTGTAATTCTGAATTGAATAATTTTAATACCTCTCAGTATCATTCTATAAGAGTTCAGATGCACACGTTAAACACATGATTTACCTTCAGCGAATCTCAACAGCAGTGGTTCTTTCGGATGTATATTTACAGGTATTTGTATGTGGAAACGCAGACGTGCTTATATACAGTGTTTACGTAACGGTTTGTATTTTCGTAAGAATTAACCTATCAGCACTGTAAAAATCAAGCACGGTAAAGTCGCTAATATTACCAGCCACGAATAACCGAATCGTCAGTTTTCTGTGAAGGTTAACAACACCAAAGGGACAGTCGACAAATAGTTGAGTATTAATGGGAAACCCTAACCAGACGGTTTGATCAATTTCTTCTTATTGTTTTGGCGAACTTGCAAGCCCATCTTTAAAGGTAGTAACCAGGCTGGAAAATAAGTGAGACCATACGGCAGTTACTTTTAAAGGTGGCTGACATAATCGAATTTAACATCTACCACGAACAGATTCTTTCAGATTAACAAGTTTTCTCACTAACTCTTGTTGGCGGCTGCCAAATGATGCTAAACTTCATCTAACCCGCAAAAGCTGAAAGCTACAACACTGGTTTCTACCTGGCGAGCGTTAATTACAAATTTTCTTTTGTATACTTATCAAGCACTTTATGGTTGCGATACCACAAACTTTCAGGCGAACCCGAAATAAAGTTGACATGAACAGCGACTTGGCCAACATGAGCATTCCCAACAGCAAATTAGTTTCTGACGAAGTATTCCAATGGCAATCGACTGCAGAGTAACAGAATTAAGCTCAAAAAGAAAGGAGTCTTCGGATAATTTTGTTTGAAAACTAGAAAACCAAACTGAACTGTATGACAGGTCGAAAGCACTTGGATGCCTGCAAGTTTGTTGTATCGTACGTAAAGGTAGAACGTTAAAGATATATGTTCATTCACGCCTAAACTGTTGTCCACTAGAAGATGCGTTGTCAGTTAATCTGATATTCTATATACAACTAATTACAAAGGTCTAATCGAACAACGGTTTGTCTGATGTGGAATTTTCACTGATCAACGCCTTAGTTTGATAGAAGGATTCGGTTTTGGTACCACTCAGTATCATGAGTCAGAAGCTGATTCGTTGCTCAACGTAAATTATTTTCAAATATGTAACTATTTCAGAATGCAGTATGCACCTCCTCTGGATAGTGAACATATAGGAATTCTACAGATTTCCGCGAATCCATCGGCAAAAATCAATGGTCAGATTTTCAGAGGTTCCAGATACTAAGACGGCAAGGCCTACTAATTGTTTTGGCATTAGAAAATAGTTGCAATTTAGCGTCCGAGTTGAACTCACATGTTTAATAGCAATTTTACAACCCCAGAGTTAGTAGTTGTTAGAGGTTGATGAGTGTCATCATCAATAAAGTGATTAATTCTGTTTCATTCTGGAAAATCATGTTACAGAAATTAGCCTATCTTAACAAGATCAATACAACGTACGCATTTTTCAGGGAGTTATTTTAATATCCGAAGATTTCTTGTGGAGCAAGGAAGGTAACAATAAGTAACAGTGAACAAAGCTGTAAAGGAATTGTACTGGAAGTCACCACTTGTATAATTGCACTCACTTTCCAGATCCTGGGTTGGTCGGACAATTTTCAAAACTTCAGTTACACCCAATAACTGTTATCGTCAGCTTTAGTTTGCACCAGATTATACGTGATTACTTGGCCAACGTACCTGTGCAACGTAACTTGAATAACTTGAGCAAATTTTAGCAAATAATGTTATGTCTTAAGGTTAATATTGAACTGAATGTCGGTCTTTATTTGCTTGTCATTTTCGTTCACTGGACAGTCATTAACGCATAGACCAAATTTTATAACAAAATTGGGGGAACAACATCATTCGAGGACTCTGTACATTTCCTGGAATGACTGCGAGTTATTAGTACAATTTCTTGGGTTAGCAGTTTTAGTGGATCTCATTTCTCGCTAACAAATTTCAGAACACTGCTTGGTTGTCCCCCGGACAACACGTAACCAACTCTCACATCTCAACAAAGATGATTTATTTTATATATAATAAACCGAGATGCACGGTACCATGGCCAGCGAGACGTCCTCTCAACTTCCGGTGGATCGATACATGGGACTTCGATGGAACAAACCAGACGGATGGTCGATAAGATCGCCTCTCCCGTATGCAGTGCTACACAACAAATAAGCTGCTGGAATGTTTCGGTCAACTTTGTACGAATGCAATAGAGCACGACAATAGCCGGGGTTAGGGGTTTGAAAACAATGTGTTATAGAGATTATTTATCTATGATGAGTAATTTACGAAACTTGCCGAATACTCAAATCTATTGGTATTTTACTGTGTACTGCAAAGCAGAGAAGCCACAAATCGTGCACTCCACTGAGAAACTAAGTTCGATAGTTGTACTGCTGAAAGCACGTAACAACGCTGACAACTATGGTTAGAGCATATTTGCAACGTATGAAGTTCCAGTGTTAATTCTTGAGGAGCTAACGAGGGGTTGATATCTGCTTCAAACCCAACTGTCACATAATTACCGAACGGTCCATCGTGAGAAGCAGAAGCAACGATTAACCCTCACCATTAAAGTAAGGTTTAGGTTTGTAGGTTTCAAAACTAACTCGTTTAACAATGTTCATATCCTCCGCGATTTTCTCTACATCAATTTTCAAGCCACCTGGCAAATAATTGCCCACAGTCTTAACATCTGAACTGATAAATTTTTCGAAACTGTGCATGAGGACACCAGATGTGACTCGCGTTACAAATCTTCTCTTCATTATCACTTGTTGGTCATTCTGTGTTATTTGTCGCATGAACGCCAGCATGCCCAGCCATAGTAAGATTGTTTGTCCTCGGTACTTCATACCAATGAGAATAACACGAGTGGATGCTCCGTTTCTCTTCTCACCATGAACAGGTACTCAAGTTAGTAACTTCATTCCCTCAGTTTTGCCACCTAGTACACTGCATGTCCTGTAAGATAGTCGCGGTGAGCGGGTGATACACAGAATACACCCAAGTTTACATATGTGGCTTGATTATTAGCCATAAATATGAAATATTTATCTGGGTAATTGAACATACTGAGATGTAGTAAGAGTGATTAGGCTACAACCTATCCACTACATCTTGTTGTTACGGACGCAATCATCCACAGAATTGGCTTTTGTTTGTTTTAGCGACACAGTTTATTAGCGCTCGCCGTAACGAGAGAAAAACCCGTATTATAATCAGGAAGCATTTTCAACCCAGGCATCGTTATAACAGCGTTCTGGTGTATTACAGTAAATGAAAATCTTGTGATTTCTAGTAATTCTTTATAACTGTTCGATTTAGTCCTGTCGTATAAAACTGTACTCCAAATAACAAATTACTAAATAAAAAACAGTCTAATGTAAATATGTCCACAAAGCTCATAAAATAGCCTGTCTTTTGTCATAGCTGACGTCTACCACCATTACTAAACACGCACGTAGACAACTATTGAGTAGATTTCGTTTCCCTACTTGGTGCTTCTCAACGCGCTACCCTAACGTAACATTTTAATGCACAACAATTCCAACCGGATCATTCTAACTGGATCACTTATGGTAGTCCATATATCACAGTTGAAGTGGTGTACACTTGAAACAAAATAGAGACTCCTGATTTCTCAGACTGTCTGTGAAAATCGTTTGATATTGCATTTGGTACAAAATGGACAGACAGTTCCTTTGTTGGCTCCGAATCCAGCCGAACATTGAATCACTTACAACTAGGCATACATTTAGTTAACAACTCTGTTACCTTTTAAATTGAGTACTACTCACACTTGATTGTAACCTTTGTTGGATCAGTTTGAAAGGAAGCATCAGACTTAAGTTCCGTTGTTATTGAAGTTTACCGGCGGAGCATGTAATCGTCAGGATCGGAATTTGTGCTCCGAACCTCATGTTTGTGGAACTAGCATATCAGTGGACACGTCAGTAATCTCATAATAAGATCTGTACATATCCAGATGTCTTTAGTCAAAACAAAAGATAGACATACCTGGGACTTGCATTCAGTTGGTTGACAAGCAGCACGTCTCATGAGCAATTACTGAAGCAGTGGAAAGATATTTTGACTGGAATGAGTTTTCTGGCTACCAGACACGGCAGATACTTTGACTCAAGATCTTTGATTAGGTTTCAGAATTTCAGTCTAAGTATTTGTTCACTGTGTCATGGGATCATAGTCATTTAGGTTGTACGAATTTATTTGAGTTACTTTTGGCCGCCGTAAACCCTCCGTCAGCCCATTCCTATGCAACAGTGTATGTCTTCAAATCTTCAGCCTTAACGGAAATGGGTGACTGACTTCATTTTGTGAATGTGGACGTGCATATAGTATGTGCATTATTGAGTGTATATGAGTGCACGTGTGTGTGGTTGTTTATTTTGTTGTTTGACATGAAAGTGTCCATTCAATTTTGCTGTACAAGCACGTAGAAAGCAATGCGTATCTGATAGGATGCAGCGTAATATGCCCGAGAGATAGATTGTGAAAGAAAAGCTGTTTATAATTCATTGTTCAAAAGTGTCACAAAAAAAATTTGTTTTACTTAGTACATACAGGCACAAATTAAAAGGTTCTGGACAACTAAAATTTTCTTCAGAGAAATTGCGAGGAGTTTGAACTCAGCAGACGGTAGACTGTCACATAAATTTGAAGGACGTAAGCCAAGTTAGCCCAACATGAATTGATGTGAGATAATTTCCTCAGTGTCTGAACACTCAAAAACCTTGTAAGATACCCGCACCAACTTTTGTACGAATGAAGTCAAACAGCTTGAGTGTCGTGTTTAACATGTTATTGATAAATGGATTGAGAATAGCAAAACGTTATGAGCAAGTTGTAATACTCCTATTCCTCTCATATATCATGAGGATGCTCACAGCAATGACTGATATATCACTTGCCAGAGCGGAGCTCATGATAATAAGTCAGCTTCTTTTTGAACTTAAACCAACTTTGGCCTCGTCATTGTCTTAATACATAAAGGTCAGTGAACCTGTTTATCTCGTCGTGATATTGATTACATCCATATAACTACAATATGCTCTTACCTCTTACCACAACTTACCTGGCTATGACGGATATTCATTGCTGCTTTTGCTGAACCATTAAAGCTAACTCAATGCCAATGTCCTCAGCTCTTGTGCTGTGCATTATGTTGGCAAAGGAAAAACCGAGGTCTATATTATATGTAGATATATATATTATATTGCACACTATTTTGTTTCTGTTTATTCTTATCAGTACTGGTGCCACATTCTACACACTGTACTGGGCCTTGTTTGGACAATCTTCAAACAACGTTACCACCATAGATGAGGATTTGGCGAAACTTTATCCCGGTCACGCTTCATTAGCAGTAGACAGTAGTCCGCTGATGATCAACAATTTGGGTAGTGTTTTGTACGCAATTTACAACGCCTGTATGACCATCATTCTGCTCAACATGTTGATCGCCATGATGAGCAAGTCGTTCGACGAAATCCAGGTGAGCTATTTGGCTTTACGGGTAAAAAAACTCTTAATGTTTTTGTGTAACAGCAGTAGCTTTACTTTGAGTCAAATTCCCAATATCAGCGGAATAAGTCTACACTTTTCAACTCACTGTGACAATAATCACTCATCCAAACGAAAGGGAGCTTTCATTTTTGACAATGTTCTGTTTGAGAACTCAGCTTCAAACATGGCGCGTTTCGATCTAATAAACTTCTGTTCTGTTTGAAAAAGTTCTAAATTACATCACATTTACGACCGTGAAATACACACAGCAGTTATAAAACTATATACTAATGTAGGCCGTCATTAATTGTAGGCCATAACAGCGTAAATTGCCTTCATTAAGTGCTCATCGAAGTTGTGTCTCTGTGGGTTAGGAAAGCTTGTTCTTGAATCAGTTGTATCTGTCAGCAGCAAAAATTTCACTATCTCACAATATTGATGTTGCACTGATAAAAATCCCATTCCAAACTATTCATCCGTAATCCCAGGTAACTGATTAGCAAACTCGAGGCGGCTGATTAGCAAAATTAAGCTGACGTGTCCATGTTGTGGTGTCAATGTATGGAATCAAGGTAACAGTTACCGTGTATTCTCTCGAGACTATTTGGTAACCTAAGTATTACTCATAATTATTTGTGGTTTACCGTCTAAATGCTACGGTTTAGCCCATTCCTTATTCAGCTTACTAGTGTTGTGAGTAGCATATGTGGTAGAAAGTCTTTGTGCCAAAGTCTTAAGTTCTACTGTAAGCAAGCTTACGAACTCTAATGGTTCAAAACTGTAGTCTTTGTCTACTACCGAACAGGGTCTTTCTTCGGAAAATAATATCGTTAACAGATACTCAAGATCATCCCTAATACCTCCTGAGTTGTCTAACCACAAGCATACAATTATAAAAATTCGCCTTGTTGCTATCCATTTAACGGTGTGCTTGATGGTTTAAGTAAACAGCAGCCCCCCAGACGGACGACGGTTGTTGACTAAAAACGCCCCCAGAACAATGCAAAAGCTACAGACGCCTCTGCCATTCAACTTCCTTAAGAGCCATACTATGAAAAGATGTTATAGGTGGAAGTCCATAAGAGTAGTCAGTGACTAGACCGTCTTCTCAAGGATAGTCATTTGGCGAGCTTCTGAATTCGAATTTGTGGGTTTGAACGCACAACAATGCAACATTTTCGTCAATTCTTACGTAGTTATGAGTTTCCTGGTTAGTCAATGCTGTTGCTAATGTACGCACCGGTATCGAAGAAGTTATATTTAACTTTTAATATAATTGCAGCAACGGATGCCTCTTCTCTGAAAGGCAAACCTTGAACTCAAATCCCATATTACACAGGCTATACCCAGAAGAATTCAACAGGACCACCTTTATACTAACTTCATCTGTAAGCCCCAACATTCGTATTGCGTTTACTGTCCACCAACCTGCTGTAATCAGAAAGGAGCTTAAGATGAACAGTGGGAGATACAAAATCTGGTCGCATAGCTTCTAAGGGAGCAGTACATCAATGGAGTTCTGCCAACCAATGCAATTCTTGAACGCATCCTTTGCCGGTTGAACTAAGAACAGGCAGTGGATGTGGAAAATTTGTTTTGTAAGGTTTCATCACGCACATATTAACATGGTAGGGATGCGTGGAAAGCATGGTATAGTTCTTATATTAGGGGGCCGTCTGCTGCCCTGCATCTGCCAGTACACCATCGCCAGAAAACCTCTGACTGTGATGGGAAAATTAAGATTTCTGGCATTATCTAGTATCGTGCGACAAGCTGTTCAACTGTTTATAGGTATGGATGGTTGCCGGTAGTTACCAGATTGTCGTTTTTGCACTTTACTTTACAACAAAGCCAGATAACACAAAATACAACGCCGAACGAATTTACGACATTTACTCTCGAACTGCATTGTACATTCTTTCCAAATTCTAGAAAATTCTGAAGGATATCAATGTATGAGAACGCACTATACGTGGTAGAATGGCTGTCAGTCAGTAACATATCCAGCATTAGTGTGTGTTATGGAAGAACATCTGGTTCGAGTAAAACGTTGATCTTCTTTGACACACATGAGCCATATCTTTAAAATGAACCAGACAGAACAATCAAATAGTTAAACTTTTCTATTCAGCTGCAGGTGATGAAAGAAGTCTGGTCAACATAAACTAAGAAAATGCTATGTTTTACTAATAGCCATTGGTCACCTAAACATTTTCTCTGAAAATCCATCTGTTAACAATTGTTTAGCAATATCACATCATTCGAGTAATCCCAGATTCCACGCAGGTTTGCAAACGGATAATAATTTACCTAGTGCCTTTTACGCACCACTTGGATTCCTTTTCCAGGGCGATCGTTTAGAAGAGTGGAAGTTTGCTCGAGCTAGCTTGTGGATGGTGTATATCGATCAAGAAGGTGTGCTTCCGCCACCGCTTAACCTGCTCCCGTCAAAGGAGGCGTTGTCTTCTTTTATCACTCGGTTACGCAGCACGCTAACCTTCAATCGGGAATCCCCAGGCTCCAATTACAAGCTTAACATGCACGGTACGGGACTAAACATGCGCACCACTGTATGGACCAATAAATTCTTACACACAAAGAACGAACTTTCAAATCTATCACCGTTTCCGAACATGAAGAAGACAATCACTGCGAACACTGTTAGTACGGCTTTGGATTGTTCGCCTGTGCATTCAAACAGTTGGGCGTCAGAAGAGGAGGAAGTAGAAACCGATCCAGAAAAGGCAATGAATGAGTTCAAAGTAAGGGTTTACAGTTTATCGCCATATTTTCTTGGTTAAATGAGCTTTCTTTTTTTTTGTTTAATATCATTCAACACATTCCGACTGGTCCGCTTGTAGTTTCTGTTCGCCCGGTGGGGATATCCAACTTGAAGTTCAGACAAATGAACTTCCTGGCACATGTCGAAACTTTCACTTATCAAAATACTAGTGAAACTGATGGGCGAAAAGAGAGCGGATTCCAAAAACTGTGTTTTGACGGGATTCAAACTGACGCCAGAAACGGCATGCTTGAACTCCATAGGCGCTCTATCAGCTGGGATACAAAGCTTTTCAGGAGACTGAGAAGTTTCCGGCCGATGGATAGTACTGGTAGGCATGTGTTATTCTAACCGCTGAGCCAAATACTTTCCGTTTAGTCAATCAACAAACTTAGGAAATAAGACTCGGATACAAAACAAGCAAGTTTACTACAAACAAATCTGTTAAAAATTTACACATAGATGGAGCCAGGAAGAGTCCAATAGTGTGGTCAGGACACACTATGAGTATCTGTTTTGGGATACCAACAGAAAACACGTTAATGGCCACTGCAACCCTTGTACATCGATTAAAATGTTGTTTCCAATTACTTACTGTTGCGTCAATCTGCTCTACACTCATTATTGTTATAAGCATTTCAAAGTATGTATTTGGTAATGACAACGAACCGTGTCATTTATTTATTTTGAGTAAAACGAATGCAATAAGTCATGGTGTGCCACTCGACAAATAGCAGATTACTTCGTTTGTAAACAGTCTGGATGTTTGGTCTCATTGCGAGACAAAAATTAAACACCATCATTTTCAAAACATTCATGTGATGCAACAAAATCTTTTGGCATCCTTTGTTGAACGGTAATGCTGTAGCAAATGTAGTGAACTTTTGCTATGAACTCAACTGAGCATCGTGAGTGGAACCTGCAAACCTGTTATTTTCCTTAGTCCGCCAACGGATGAAGGAGCGGATAGCGACTTTCTTGTCCCTCCGCTAACATACACAGAACTGGGAAGCACAATCGGACTACTTAACTTCGGGGAAGTGCGTATTTAATCGAAGGCCCAGTAAAAACGGGCCCAGCTAATAAAACCCCGATGTGGTAAACCAATTCGGACAAGGTTCGTCATTAGCAAGTTACTAATAATTGTATGGTCGCGATACATCATTGTTATGCCCTCCATAGGCAACCATTAATTTCCAAATAACCGGTGTTGGTTTGCCTAAGTACACATGTGCATTTCTAGTGGAAGAATACCCGCCAGTATATCGGTGTTCTTCGCTGCAACGATCAAAACATTCCACTTGTAAATGTTTATTCCCCCGGAGATCAGTATGGCTTGACGCACGCTGTGAACGGCCTCTTTTCAAACTAACAGTTTGGAGTGAAATTACGTTCAAAGTCAAACGACGGAAAACCTTCTACATATAGCTTCTGCATCAGAGAAAAGTCTGACTTACATGTAATTGCTCTGTTAACATGTGCGTCGAAACTCGTTTGATATTTACGCAACTGATCCCTTGTGTTGCCCGTTAATTCCACATACTCCCTAGGGTTAGTACATTTCATCCAGTAACCATAAAGTTGTGCTTGGTGCTCAACGAGTTGTCCCGTGTCATAAGGGATGAAGGTTTCGCATGGTGTATAAACTCTGATCCTAGGCACAAAAACAGATTAATTGAGCTTCAGGCTCCAACTTGCTCTCCATCCCAAGAACCACTGGTAAGGGAACAGTGTCGGTAAGGTACGCGGTGGCGGCAAGCGTCATAAATCTGTGTTTCTACAATGTTAGTCAAGTCGGGTTTTAAGATTTCTATGAAACACTCGTACCCTTCCACTCTGTTGCATTGTCTGTATGACCAAATAGTTCCTGCCAGAATGTGGGTGTCTTAACGGGTCATATTCCTAATCTTAGCCAAGTTACTCATCTCCATCGTTCCAGTGTGTTTAGCTCCCTTTGGGTACACATCATTTTGGTATTGCCAGGAAGGAGGTTTGTTTATGGTGATTTTATGAGACATTTGATTCTATCCTGTTCAATAAACTCTATCTAGGACGTGCACAGAAATAGCATGAGCTACAGAATATTAGGCAGGAATTTGGCTCCGGCTGTGTTTTAGTACGTAGACGGGGATTTTGCTGACCTAATGTTGAATGTGACTCACCTGTGAGCCGCTTTCTAAAAGTGACATCAGACTTTCATCAATAATGAGCAGCCGGAATCTAAACCTTGGCCACGCTTTCAGGAGGCAAACACGTTGATCAATATGGCATTAACTTCAAGCTAAGATTTACTGCTGATCTCTAACGAAAGTGAAGCTGAAAGGGTTAACTGAAAAACCGCTCTGGAGGAGGAAGCGGCCATCAAACCTGGGCTATTTTCAACTGAAATTTTACCTAATTCGCCAGTGTACACAATTTCTTTAAGCTTGGAAGATGCAATTAGCGGTATGGCAGCAATTTGATGGCAAACAGAAGCAAGTTTGAATAATTTACACCTCTCTGTAATTGCCTGCGTAATAGTGCATTAAGTCATCACATATTTTAATGGTAGGATTTAGCTATTGCCCCTTAATTTCACGTTGAATTCAGTGAATACGGTATAAGTTACATGAGGTGATAATTTGTTGCTGTAGTCAAGGACCATGTTGTAAACTGACCGCAAACAAAAACCGAAAAATCTGCTATTACCACGAAGAGTGAAGAGATAAATCCAGTTTGTTTGTATGAGGTATATAACCCAAGCTTCATACGCAGATCAGGCCGAAGGTGTGCGTTTCACAAGAGTGTTTACAACGAACAAAGCGTATTCTTTTGTTCGTTGTGGGTTTCGACCATCAGATTTCCTGATCCATCACTTTGCTCCGATATACCTTCTCCTGACTATACGTTCTCCCGATGAATGGCAAACGACGCGCGCATAATCAACGACGCCATATATCAGAATCAAATCGAATAGCTGGAAACACGGTATTCACTTTGCTTGCTTTCGAGGGATACGGTACAATGTTTGGCCTTAATAAGCTGTCAGATATCTGAAAAGCACAAGTGCAAGCACAGGCAAGCGACAGGCAAGGACGAACCGACGAAATGCGAATCTATCGGTCTGATGTGTGTCTAAATGGCCGGCATTTCGGCAGACCAGTTAGTTGTAGACAGTTTCACGGCGGACCGTAGGCATGTCATATTCACAGGGGTGGGGAGGATGCGACTGACAGATAACGGTGAGCAAACCAAACTTTTACCGTAACAGATTTAAACAGAGAAGTCGTTCTACAGTGTATCTGTCAAGCACATCGATAACATTTGTTCCCTGTGACTTTTCACCTTCTGACTTGAGCCCGGTATTGGAGTATCCTTGATCGTTTTGCGAACCCAAACTGGAATGTATTCGTCGACCCGATTACGCAACTTCCGGTGAACTGACGGTGAACAGCGTGACCGGTTGGGCTGCATAGAACGTGCATCCCACAGCCGCCGTCAGACACTTTTTCAACCAAGTGGCAATGTCACCACCCTTGTTTGCCAAACGGAGGTTAACATTTAGCTTAGGAGCTGTTGAATTTATCACGGCAACCGGCTTTTGTTTGCCGAATTTCTCCCTAAATGCCGATGGATAGCCATTTTCTTTGAGCATAGTTCTCAACAATGACACCTCTTATCAGTGCTTCTCTCGAACAGATTCTTCTTGCGCGATAGAACAAAGTTCTCACCAGACGCCGCCTATACTAAGGAAGCGCAAAGTTGTGAAAGCTCGGTACTATTCAATCCAAGTGTACTTCCGCTAGATAGAGTCCGTAAGCAGCCGCTGTTATGGCGCCTTATGAGAATATCGAAAAATGCCAGGGTTTCATCCTACTTGAGCTAAATGATGAAGCTAATTTTGGAACTCATCTTGTCTATTAAATCGAGCATACTCGTTGTCATCTCTCTGGTATCGGTAACTATCAACATAACACAGACAGAAATGAACCTGACTGATAAAAGTGTCTGCGTTCTAATCCAGGTGGGCAACGAAAAGTTCAGTTAAAAGCGGACCGTGTGGACTGGCCATAGCAACATCATCGTTCTGTATATAGCCAGTTACCTGGACTTAGAAATTCGCATTCGCTGTGCAAAGATCAGAGGTAGGTAATCCTATGTTCAACTGATTTAAGTCAATGTGCTGTCAAATTATACTGACCGTCTGCATCAGATAAACATTTGTAAACAATGAAGCGATGTCTTAGCTGACCATGTGTTTGTTGTTGTAGACCAGACCATCGTGTAAATCGATTAGTACAAAACTATCTCTCACAGTTTTCAGAACCATCGATTGTCTTACGGGTTGAAGCATTTGGACCAGTCATTATGCTAACATGTGTTGTGGTGAACTGGACATGGAAGGTATTGGCCTCAGTGGTACACCAACCTTGTGAAGTTGGAAAAGCCATACAACTGAGGAGTGTGTGATCCCCTGGGTGCAACTGACTTTGCTGTTATCTGATCAATGAAGTGTTCTACCAGCAACATTTTCAGCAGCATTGTCTGCTGAGCTATCATGAAGGAATCTGGTTGTCATTTAATAGTGACAGCATCCGTGACATAGTCAGCCTTATCCACGACCACAATGCGAGAGCTTTTGCCTGGTTGTAGGACTATCGAGTTTTCATCGGTTCGTAGCTCAGAAGGGGCATTAATATGTTTCGGAGTCAGGATTGTGTTTTGTTTGGAGGACATAAATTTGTATTTGTGTTCCAGGTCGACTGGCCTGGCTTTAAACCAACTGCGAGCATCTTCTGATAACGGACTGAGTTATAAGAGTTGGTCAAACAGAAGCTGAAAATGGATCTGTGACTCGATGCGATTGTTTTTTGGGGGGTTCTACAAAATTTGAGACCGCAAGATAGGGCTTCCAACTCATTGCTGTTAAGTTGAATTGACGGTGAGATGGTCACAAACCTAGCCGGATTTTCAGGAAATAATGAGTCTGTTAGATTGTTTCTCAGTGTCCTCTGCAGATCACTGAGTAGATTGATTCTCGGCAACAAAAGTTGGCGAACACAACATTTTAGATAAGGCTGAGTTTCCTGAAAATCCACTGAACTTCACAGTTCCAGCTGGTGGATTTTTGAGAAACTCAGCAACTTTTGTAGTGAAAAGGTTAAGCAAGCGAGAACCAATGTGCTCAGCGTGGATGCATGGATGTGTTTGTGTGGTTGTTGATTTTGTTGTTTAGCTTCACAATATCCACTGAACTTTGCTACGTAAACCCACAGATTGTAGTATGTAACTGACGCGATACAGCCAAATGTGCTCGAGAGATACATTGTGCAAAACTGTGTTTGACATCTCTGTTCATATAACAATGAGTGTGTGGACAAGTGAGTGAGATTAAGTGACTGAGGTGGGCGGACTGCAGAAATTAGTACTTTTGGACGTGGGTTATGAGAGTAACAGTAACAAGCATCTAGTTAGACGAGGTCACGGGGAAGAGTGTGACAAGGTCAATCGGAAAGAACTTTGACCTCAAAAATGTTCTACAAATGTCCCACACTGACAGTGTAGCTAAGTTGAAGATAGTCATGAGTGTGCTTCAAAATTTTGTACTACTTTATTTGTTGTTTTGCTGTTGAACGATATTCATTTTGAGTCCAAATTCTATTGAACACTGATCACTCCTGAGTGTTCTAATAATTACGGTTCTAATTAAATTGCACTGTATTTAGGATTGGAAAGATTTACACTAATTTATATATAACTTAAGCTAGGATAAGCAGAGCGAAAGAACAAAACCAGAAACTTCCACTAATTTGATGTGATGCACAGCACACAGTACGAAAATAGACAAAACTACCACTAAACTATTCTGTAATGTTGGACTAACGAAGAGTAGCGAATGACATAAGTCTTGGATTTATTTGCGGTAGATTTTTCGCATAAAATTGTGCTCCCATCACCCGCATTCCCTTATATTTATCAAATACATATCGATGTCACTTATCTTGTATTTGCGTTAACCAAAAGTTCTAGAACATAGTTCCAATTTTAGCCATAAACACAGTTAAGATGGCTGAATAGGAATTTTGTGATTTTCTTTAGTGGGCTGCCCAAATTTTGCTGATTTCTAAGTCTGCCGGTCCACTATAACACTTTCATTAATAAAGCGTTACATCGGTAAGTTACTACGAAAAGCGAACTACAATTCTGTGTGCGCTTTCACAGATCAAAGGCTACTTGGCGGCACAGACGAGCTACCCCTTTAAAACCTAATGTAATTTGAAAAGCGATGCGTGTTACTTTGACAAATTCCAGTTGGATTGTATAAGGTTGTGCATCCGGATGCATTCATCTGACAAACGTGGGATGTACTTTTGGTCTCCTCGCTGCGTGGATTTCATCAACACATCTACAGTCAGATTTGACAACAATTAAGATAGAAAGACTTTACCGTGTGCCTGAACACTGGTCATATGGAACACCTGCAGATCTTTTTGTTGAAAGAAGTGCAAACAAAGTAAATGTTTCAGATAAGAGTAAACAGAGTGATGCGTTAACAAGAAATTGTCACAGCCGGTACTCTTCTATCGACACTGTGTTCGACGTTTGTGTATGCATCGGTTTTATCTGGTATGACGAATTTTTCATTGAATACGTTTTGACTGTTTAGAAGGTCGAATCGCGCAGCAACCTCTTTGTTCAAAAACAGCGAGGCGTATAGTTGGAAACATATCGGTTTCATCAATTAAAACCGTTCATGATAAGTGATAGATGTCCAAAACATAACGGTTGGTTGCTATTCGATTCACGTTCACTGCGCTGTAAAAGTTATACTTGATTAGCCCTTTTTTAAAGTTCCATTGGCTTTCAATAAGTACAAGCTGTTTCATATCTAGATATAAGGTATAGTTCCTTGGGATCATCGTCCATAGTGTACGGCTTTTAGTTCAATGGTGAAATAAATGGATTCGGTTTCAATCGCAACTTAGCCAACCATGTTTGTTGCTGGATTAAATATGGGGTTTATTTTCTCTCAGGAACTTAGTCAAAGGACTAATGGTAGCGTGCATTTGGGAGCAGGCAAACTGAATTTGCCTAGCTTCCTGTTTTCTCTCTTTCACAGTCTTTTTTATACATGGTTTAATTTCGCATTCACTCTCGACAGTCTTTAAATCTTGTACATTTGCGTCAGTTGGTCTGTCTGGTCTGAAATTTCTTCTGAGTAACTGAGTTAGGTAAACTCTTAACCAGAAATGATTATGTACGCAACCCGCGACAAGACAATAGAGTCCGCATAATTTTCGACATCACCTTTTCCGTTGGTAAGTCGGTAGCAAACGGTTTTGCAGCAAACGAGCAAGTTACGATAAGAAGCTTTGTGCTGAGCCCTTGAAACTCTTCCGTTTACAGAGATGTACTATGTACAGATTTACGAAGATTAACTACCGAAATTTATTGTCACCTTCTGAGGAGTAAATCGGCAGCGGGATTCCTCCGTTTTACTTCAAAGCTTACAACCATTGGACATAGCTGACTAAAGCACGTGGGCTGTACGGATTCCAATTCTCGATTTTTGTTGCAAAGAATCCGGAGAGTCAGCCTCGGCACTTTTGAATTCTCCGGGAGCTAATATGTTCCACTTGCCCCCCCTACGTAATTTGAATCAGCAATTCAGATCGGTCACCCCTAGAAGAAACCGCATCTCCCTCATGTATGGGAAGGAGTAGGAGTCCATGTGCTGACTTGGGAGACAGTTGCAGTATTGTATGAAAAGAAAGGGCAGTAGCGTGTGCTTCAGCCTTTGAATGTCAGTTAGCAACTTGATTGTCGTCTACAGCCGCCAGTTCATTCACCCCAAGTACTGAAAATATCCTCTATATAACTATCAAATACCAAACGATAATTCGATAGTGTTTTAGTCTATTGGGCACGTCCACGTTGAATGGAATGTAGTTTGTGGATCAAGGAAACCAAATGTTCAGCTTATAATAGGCGTTGCAATTTGAAAACATCACAGAAGCCTACGGACTCCATGTAATGTTGCTGTGGTCATGTTGTATATTTTTGTGCATAATACATTCTCTATAGTAGTACATTCAAATAAAAATCAGCCTACCGCATTGTATGGAAAAATTTTATCACCTGGGTATTAGTGATAACGTGACTGGAAGATGAGTTTGGTAATAAAGATTTGTTCCGAGGTGTTACCTTACTGACACCAATTGGTCTGCAGATACATTTTATTTAGGGAAGTCAGGTTGCAGTGGCCAGTAGCTCTCTTGCTCATATCTTCAGTGTATCCATTCCCAAAACATCCCTCGCGAGTAAGTTCAGTCTGGCATCTCTCTAGTGAAAAGAACTGAATAAACAGAACTGCAGTACTGGATTCGATGACATTTGTGTTTTGAGCCATTTTGCCCCTGTTTGTCATACTACCTAACTTATGGTTACGATATGTGGGATGGTTTACGGACTGTAGTTTCTTGAAATAAAGTTTCTTAAGAGAGCAGCCTGACCACCTGAAGTAGGATAAATTCACGCGAGCAGCGGGAATCCAAACAGATCACAGAAACATTATCCTGTCTCTTTCACATTGTGGCTACTAGAAGGACCAGTGGGCAAATTAATGAGGGTTTGGCAGTAACAAAAAACCAGTTCATTTCGAACTGTGACTGAATTTTACCTGTTAGCTAATAGAGTGACGGAAATCAACTGGGGAATGTTTGCTTTGGAATAAACATAATGGTATGTATGTACTAGCAACCTCGTCGTTGATGGTATTCTTAAATAGGAACAAAATGGAGAAAACTTATACCTAACAGGAACGACGTTTACATCGGAGAGCCCGCCGATGATGGATTCTTTGGACTGTCTTTCAACTATCTAACTGTATGCTTTCTCCACTAAAGTCTATACTCTAAGTACTGTTTCAGAGCTCAGCACATATTTGTACAAACATTCAAAGATACAAGTGATTAAACAACAGCTTCCCTAAGGTATCAAGCTTGACTAAGTGTATGTAGTATAAGATATGCTCACAGCCACCGTCTACATGGAAACCGACTAGAGTTAGTTGAAACTACAACATGTATTTCTTTTGCGTAAGTGTAGAAGATACGTAACACAGTTGAACAATTGATTTCGGCATCAGATATTTTTAACCTGCTTGATTAATCTTAAGTAACTACTACATGCTGGACCAACGCAGCCCATCCCCAGATTGTCCAAAATATTTCGAATTATCTCACTACTGAACTCAACACCATCTCAAAGAACCAATATTTTTAATTGTATACCTTCACTCTATCGTTCCTCTTGTTTGTCGGGAAAAAGTTACGAAGTACTATTTCTGCCTTCATTAATTAGAGTAAGCTGATCGTGGATTTATTGAGAAGCCGCTAGTTTACAACAGTATGGGCAGGAAATCAGCATCCGTACGGGTTACTCCGTAATATTCATTCTCAGAAGTGTATACCCTTCCGGTTTTGTCTTTACATAATGCTATAACCATCTCCAACACTAAATCGATTGCTGTCAGTGTGTGCACAATTGTCAGGATCAACATTGCTTAGCTAAGGTAGCCAGTGCGCTGTCTACACAACTTAATACAAAGGAGTAACCACAAAATATAGTGTAGTAAGTCATTCCCAGTGACAAAATTCACCATGGATCAGTGACAATTAACCGTTCAACTTCACTTTTAAATAAAATCAGTCATGCTAAGCTCGGAACGTAACTGCGAAATCATTATTGATATCCTGTTCACCCATAATCTGATTATTTTTGGTTAATTGACTGCTGTAGTGCTCGAATGATCCCAAGTTTGATATTCAATGTGTTCACGAATTTGCTCATGTTAAAGAATGAATGACAGAATGTCTTCGTTTCAGACTAAATAAGGGTAGATAGAAACATCCAGATATTTCTCATCAGTGAAATGAGTTGTAAAACTGACGTGCCCACCTGTTTGGATACTCCATTGAACCCAAGTTTGATCACACTGAAAACTGTTCATTCCACGACATTAGAAGTTAAGTGTCTTTCAAAATAATCCATGAGTCCGATAAAATTAGAGCCTATAGTCATTTCATATTCAAGGTGAGCAAAAATTTGACTAAATCTTAAAGTAGTCATCTTTAACTTTCACATAACTGAGTGCGTAACTTGAAAAAAGCAATTTACATTTTATTTTTCACGGTTGTCAGTTTACTGTTCTTATGCGATTATGTCTGTACATGTCATGTAGCGCTTCACGGACTCCATGAGAGCAAACGTATTGAGAAGACACTTGTTTAAACTTCAGAAAATGAAAGAGGCAGAATCCAAAGCTGGAGGTGAGTTAATCCGTTTCACAGGAATTGCTCTTTGACTAACCTATTTCTGTTGCTATGTAGACAGCTTTGTTGAACACCATTGGAAGATCGATATATTTGTATCTTGGTATCTTTCGTTTGGGCAAAATCAGCTCATGCATAACTCATCTCTGTGTGTTGGTGGACAGGAATTATTCAGGAAAACCTTCGTCACATAGCCATACACATGCGTTGTGTATTCGTGGATAACACGGATCATTTGGTATTGATTTTCGAGATCGGATCTGATGTAGGAAGCGATATGGCACTCGATTCCCATCGGCAACACAGTTACGCTCGTTCATTCGTTTCACACCGTTGATCGTGTAGGTTACCGCTGACGATTATTAGTTCGTATTCGACTAATCTACTTTCAGACAAATCGCCTTGTATGTTACCTGCAAACCAAACCGAATACTTATCACCAGTAACGTATACAGTTTGACAAAACGTGAACTATGCACTCAGAATAAATCTGTTCCGATGATTAGAGAATTTTCGTTCTAATACAAGGTTCCTGTAGACCAACTCATTTAATGTGTGGCACGGAAATGCCAACCCATTTCTTATGGCTAACAAGAAGAAATGATGCATCATCAAGTCGCGACTTGGAAGTGTCCATACCAGCATTAAATTGTTCATCCACAGTACTTAACACGTGTAATACTTCATTGAATTCACTATAGAGAATTCGAGATTCGCCGCTACACTTTTTTCATTGCAGTCCGTCACCGAGTTTCGACAATTTGTGATCAGTGCTTTAAACTCTGTGGACTTTTGCTGAATCGAGCAAATGTTTGCATAGTTTGATTAAAAGTATTCAACGAACATTATGTAACCCAGCAGCGCCGAAAAGTAAGTGGTAGGAACAATGGAAACTTGCGTTGTCCACTCTAGGTGAGTGGGTAGTCAACCAATGCACACAGAACGTTTGGAGAGCCTCTTTTTAACGTCAGGTGAGAACCGTCCTCCATGCACTAACTATCCCTAGTCACATTTCTGTAAAGACCTGGACCAGCATAGCAAAGTTTGTTCAGACGGCGAAAAGGAGTTATGAAGTTGGAATATCCAGAATTTAGTGGGCAAGCTGTTGGATGATAACAGGAATAGGATAAACTTTGGAGCAGAAATGAAGTAAAGTGAGGGCAAAGAATTTTACATGAAGGAGGAACTTTACATCAGTTATATAGTTTTGAACTAAACAGAAGTATGAAATATATGGCAGTGAATTTTCGGTTAAAATGTATCAGGCCTCACATAGATGAACACAACTTTCTCAGTATCCAACACTTTCATTAAGACCTTTTCGAAAGGATGCACTATATTGGAAGTTCGTTTTTGTTAAAACCCATCAATGTTGTTTATCCTTGCCACGAGAAGGATTTGAACAGCAATCATCAGTTCACATAGAAACCATGTGGACCACTGTGAACAACATGTCCTAGGAATTTTTTGATTTCAACTTGTACAGAAATTTCAGTCTTGGTGTCATCGACTGGAGTTAAGACAATAGGTTTGTCTTCTATCGAAACTCTCTGCAATCCTGAATTATTCACAATCGAAAATGGTTGGACGTTCAACTATTGTAATGTGATCGTGCCTGATGTAAGGCCAATGACTCACTAGTCAATCTGGTTGCAGCGTGATAGCATGGTGGGAGTCCCAGTCCTTGCCGTGACAAAGATATGCACCACTGACACATTGTAAAAAGACAAAGCCCAAGTGTGTTGTTTCTTTTCGAAAGGGACTGGTTGTCCATATGAGTAAGAAAGCTGCAATTAATTGTGAGTAATGTTCACCTCAGTAGTCAGTGCTGAGAGGTTAAGGAAAAGGCGAATGGTAAGGCTGAAATATAAATGAAACTTTTGTGCAACAGGATTTTTAAAAAATTAAAGAAACCCATAGAAGTGTGGCGTCAGTCTCCCAAAACTTCTGACCCTGTTTTTGAATCGGACTATAGATGATCCCTAACTCATTCGTTATACTGACGATACGAGTCGTCCACTCAAACAGCTTCGTGGTGGCCATCCGACCGAAGCCAACCTGACCTGAATTCAAATAATTTGCCCGTCTTACATATATTTGGTTTCTTACGTGTTCACCATTAATGAGGTCTCCCACCTGAAGGCCTTTCATTGACCCTAATCATCCAAGCTCCATATATCAAGCCTGATTTCACCAACGAATTTTCACATATACTGAGTACTCCAGTGGTGTTGTAGTAGCAATTGTGGTAAGAACAATGCCTTCACTTTTGTCACTTTATGTGTTACTGTTATTCGCTTTTACGTTCGTTCGATGAATTTTTTCTTTATGCCGAATGTCATGGCTATCACAGACGCACAATTTAGCCAAAGTGTCATAGAGAAAATCAGTATTTTCTCCTGATCGGCTAAGATGCGGTACTTCACTTCCAAAGTTTTTAAATTCTCCCGACTTCTAGTTTTGTAGACCGAATAGAATGTGAAACTACGAGTAGTCTGGTATTTCACAAAAATACGATGTTTTATACAAAGTGGGTTGTATTTTTCCACCATGTTCTCCCCAACATAATCATGCAAATACCGCGGCCTTTCGGAACATGACTGAACTTCACCAACTATGTGGACTAAGGTTCCAGTGTAGTACATCTTTGGTCTAAAGTGAATTGCCCATGATAAATCATTTGCTCATTCTGGTCTTAGTTTCCTAATAAATGTCGTGTTAAACTCTTCACCTGGTGAACTGCTACCCATGAACGCCTGTGAAAATAGTTCCGGTTTCGTCTCTATTAATGGTTCAGCTAGCGGACCAGACTTTTTACTTCCGTACAAAATGAAGACAATAATATAACCAGCTGAGCAGCTTTCTGAGTAGCTCTCGTAAATCGATTATCTGCTCTTCAAAGGTTTTTATAACCAAATAAGGTACTGCTGAGTCGCACGTTTTTTAGTTCACCGTGGAATAATTACTTTGTCAGGAAAGCTGAAGGTGTGAAAAGCAGCAAAAAAATTCACCAAAATATTACAGACTACCCGGGTAAATTAAACTGTTGCAATCTAGACACTGCTGCCATTCGATGACGATCTTTTATTGTCATTGTAAAAAGAAACGAAACGGTTAGTTGTTCTTCGGAAGTTCATTATTCCAACGTTGGTAATGTGCTAGTGCGTCAACAACAACAACAACAACAACAAACCAACACAAATCAAAAAACGAAGACGTAATCCGTTTTTTCTCATGAGATATACCAACTGATGGGTTCTAACAAGAGGGAAGTCCAATGTCAATGTTTCCCTGTGAAGAGCATCAGAGGAAATGTTTAGTTATTTACAAACCTAAGACTGTCTGTGGGTGATGTTCAACTTGTACCACTTGTCTTTTAAACACCCATTAGTAAGTAAAAAGCACTGCTTATCAGGTTAACTGTTAACTGTGCGTTCACCGTAACATGATACTTGCTTTGCTTTCTACGAAGACAATCGGCCAGTTCAATACTTATCCATAATGCACTGCACTATGATGCCTTGGCATAGGTTTGTGACCATATGTGATAAGATGTCAACCAAACGGTGATTGTAACTAGACCCTCACAGATATGATGGCCATAAAAGTATCTGCAACTCAGAGGAAATGCATTGTAAAACTGAGTTGAAACGGGATTCAACGCAATGCTTTCGGAATTGGTCGCTTGATAATTTTCCTTAACTATGAAGTTAAGTGCCGACAGGATTCAGCTCCAAACAATCAGAACCATCAACTGCCCATAGAAAAACGTTGCGGGCAGTTATAATGTATTGTTAGTTCAAGTAGCATGTAATGGGCAGTCCGTATATTGGGCGGCCAATGGTATGTGGGCATCTGGCTGAGAAGCAGGGGCTGAAATCAAAACCAAAATTGTGAGGTCTGAAATACGATTATGAAACTATGTCTGTATAATCCAGTTAATTGACTTTATCTTGAGAATTTTGTATCTGCACGTAAGCTAACTTTGTCGTTAACTTCGGAACAATATCATTGCTTTAACGCTAAAACCATTACCGTCTTGTGGGCTTTCAGAGCTTTCAATAATTAACTATCAACGACAACAGACTCAGAAAGCAATTGAAAAGGACTTGAAATTAAAACAGGATGCCATTCGAGAGCAAGATTTGTCCCGCCGTGAAAGCAAAGGTCATCGTCCCGATGATGCTGAGTCCAATATGTCCTACCAAGCCAGAGGTGACCAAGATCAAGCAGACGAAAATCGTCTTCGAGGTCTCAGTAGTCTGTTGATGCCACCGTCGGTACGAAAGAAATTAGAAGCTGTAGCAGCTGCTAGTAGCAGTGAAAATGATCGTAATGGAAGAGCTGCAGCTGAAGCGGTAGCCCGGTATTATCTATTGGAAACCACACGCCAAGAACGCAATGTTAATTTGGAATATTTTCAGACAGGGGCAGCACAAACAGAGAGAACCAAGAAACATAGCAACAGTTCATGGAAAGAGAACCCCGATGAACTGTTTACAGCACGCACTGAACGTCCGTTGAAAGGCGCTCATTTACGCGAGTTGTACAGAGTGGAACAAGAGATGCACGACATGTCAGAGGCATTGTCTTCTCATTCGCTGTCCGAAGCAACCATATCTGAAATTAATGAACTGGAGAAAATTTGATTCCTAATTGGATCTACTGAAAAATAACCATTATGTTCCTCAATATTTGTACTTTTTATTTTAGGAACAATGTGCGCCTTTCGTTACACAGAAAGAATTCAAAAGCACTATCCATTTATCTGTCTTAAGACAGTGCAATTTGCCAGAAGCAAGCATACGTTAAGTCCTTCCATGTTACAGTATTCTGAGCTGATCTCACATATATTTTTTTGACCGCTTCTTTTCTTCCTCGCACACAAATCGACGCTCTTCTGACACTAACAAATCAACGCACGATTAATCGATACAACTGTCTTCTTTGTTGTTCATTCTGACGCAGAATTGCAGCTCAACTGGTCACCGCATCAACTGTCTGCACATTCACATTGTCGGTTTATTTCTTTGTGTTGTTGAATGCTTGTGTGTATCCATTTTTGTCTATTACGCTAACACTTTTTCTCACCTTCAATACTATGAAGACGTCTGCATGCTGGTTACCACTTGTGGTGATGTACATAGCTTTGCTTTTTTGTCCATTGTCTTGAATAAACTGAACGAAAGGTGACAACATCGAACTTGGTTCTCGTTTTTTAATGAAATTAGCCAGACAAATTGTAGGTGAAGGTTTGTTATCGTGCAGTACTAACTGATGATTAAAATTTTAGTTTATGTTGAGTTACCGCATATAACCTTTGATTAGATTTTAACAGAACAAGCGTAGATAATCTAGGGTAGGTACAGAAGATGAAATTTAGGTATTTCCTGGTGCATAAACTAAGTTAAATGCGTAACTAAACGTCGAACTCGGATGGCTATCTCGTCAGAACGTTTCTTCAATACAGTCTTTTGTTGCCTCCCGAAACGAACGATGTTTTTATAATGACTAAATAAAAGTGAATTTTGCCTCCCAAAAGGTTGCATGCGCGGACAACTGTAAAAGTGCTGTTTAAGGATTAACTCATTTTAATGCATTCCGTCAGCAAAACCACCGATAAGTGGTGAATTTTTACAGAAGTATTGTGCTAGACAAATAAATTTTTATTGCAAAACTTGGCAACGGGCGTTCTTCAACAATGGAATGAACAATAAACTTATAGTTCTGGGACATTCAGGCATCTGGGTTCCGCAGATTTTCTCGTTGGTCACATTTTTTCCTATTGACGTTATAACCCGCCACCAGTCATATTGTGGTGGACTGTCAGGCAGAAAATGCGAGCATTCCAACTCTCGGTGGAAAACCTCAACACAGGAGGAGGTGTCTTCAGAAACCCACCGGGAGTGAATGAAGGACGGCGTGAGCGATCGGATGAGTCATCGCTCGACCGGATCGGACCAACGGGCGAGACGTGGCGGCCGAAATAGGATGGATGGCCAAATTGATGGCGTGATTATTCCAACACTCTCAGGAATATCTCGACACGGCTGTGGAGTACGGTTAAAGCTCACAGTGGATGGACGGAGCACAGCACGAGCGACCGGACAAGCCATCGCTCGAACAAATCAGATCAATGGACGAGGACTAGCTGGCGTAAATCACACACCTAAACCGGGTAGAAGTGCCAACGACGTGTGAGCGGAAACCGGGGCGTTTTGTTGACTGGAATTGTGATTCACAATCGCGAGCGCACGTGTGGCATGGGAACTAGCGAGTTGGACAATAAAGATTGTACTTTATTGAACGCCTTTTCGCTACAATATGCCATAACAGCAAGCCATATGTCTAAATCAGAGTTAGCCAGTAGTTGCAAACTCACAAACCATGCAGTTTCGTTAAATCAGATTAGCGTTGAACAAGGTTATACAAGATTATGACCAATGTTTCGGTGAGAATGCGCAAATAAACCTATCACTGTGCTAAACTGAATGTGAAATAACTTACTGTCCTTGGCTTGAACACGTGTGTATTTTTTAACACATTCTGAAAAATTGGGTCACATAATGTGCTTTTTCAGCTACATTAAATGATATTGGCTCTAGCTCGATTAGAGTGTTAGTTTTCCCGTGTATTCAGTTTACCTTGATAATCACGGAAGATGAGTTCAGTGTCATCCAGGTTTTCATAGGTGGGCTGAATATAGGCAAAGTCCTCAATTTGGGGAATAAAAATTCTCATACCGACCTTCATTTGTTGTCCAGTATCCTTTTTGTAGCCTGGATTCATGAGAATAAAGACATATAGGCGAACATATGTTTTCGGTAATTCATCTTCAGGCCGGTACAATTATATAAGGAATTAATAGAGTCAGATCGTGATATCGATCAGGCTTATCACAGAGAAACTAGGTTACTGGTCTGTCAGTTGGCGATGAATTGATTGGTCGGTTACGTCACGCTTGTCCATTGGTTTGACCGTGCAGGTTGGCCATCGATCCGGTGGAGTTGTGGCCATGGTAGGTGCAGCGCCTGAACAAACCGCTTTTGATGACATAATACCGGGTCAAGCAGCCTGATTCCAATCGCCTCGGCAGTACAAAATGTTCTGATTCGGATCGCTTTTGATGGGTTGCCTGGCACGTGATATACCACTTTGAAGGCTTGATCAGTGTTCACCCGGTGTCCGCTTTCAACCAGTTGAGCGAGAATAGCACTGTTGACCGATCGTGATTCCCCGTGCCCCAGCCACCATGGATGGTGTTCTCGGATTCGTTTCAAAAGTTGTCTTGACGTTCGACCAATATAACCTGCTCCACAGGAACAAATGAATGAATAAATACACATAGATGAGGTCTGAACTGTCAGTCTATCTTTGTTATAAAACCTGAGAATTGGGGATGTTGAGAATTGAATACGGAGTTCAGCTGTAGCGTAGGTCCTGCTAATTGTCTGGTTGAGCCTATTTGTCAGCCACTCTGCGGCACTGTCACCGTTGAATGGTACGTGGATAAACACAGACTTCATTCTTACGTCATGCACTTCAGGTTTAGGTGATATTCTGATCATATTTCTGGCAATAAGTCGTTCCGGGTAGCCGTTATCATGAAGTACGTTCTTTATGAATTCGAGTTCACTTTCTAACGTATCCGGTGAACAGATTTTGTACGTTCTATCAGTCAGGCAACGGACTAGATTTCTTTTCTGTTTTAAAGGTACAAAACTGTGAAAGTTTGTGTACTGACCTGTTCACGTATTCGTGCGATGAATTCTGCGTTGAATACTTCCGTCTATTCGTCGATTTAAACGAACATATAAGAGAGATATCTCGTTTCCAGTCTCTTCCTCAAGTGTAAACTTAACTGACTGATGTGCGCGATTGAATATATCGAGTACTGCCTGCATATTCGTATGCGAACTGGCTACGATAAATATATCGTCTACGTATTTGTGGTATTGACCGAACTGGCTGATATTGGATTGAAGCATAGTGCGTTCAAGTTTTCCCATGAATATATCGGCCAGGAGAGGTCCGAGCGGAGATCCCATTGCTACGCCATCCGTCTGCCGATACAGGACACCGTTGAACAGCAGTTGTACATCAAATGTGCAACGGAGCAGAAGCTCTTTCAGTTTTGTCGGTGGTAAACCAATATCAATTCCGGTCTCAGACACGTAGTCACAGATAAAATTGAAGGTTTCTAGCAGCGGTACTTTTGTGAATAAAGACACTACGTCTAATGAGCACGATTTCTGACTGGTCTATTAATTCCTTATATAACAGTACCGACCTGAAGATGAATTATCGAAAACATGTTCGCCCATATGTCTTTATTCTAATTACCGTAATGGGCATATTTGAAACGATGAGTTTAGCCTGGATTCATCTCGATAACATTGCTGGACGAAGCACAGTCTACTGAAGTAGACGAAAATTAGAAACAATTACAGCGGACAAAAGTGTCAAGTGACGCAAGCAGTCTGAAACAGGCTGAATACATCTATGGAGCTTAGGAATGCCAACATGGTAGACTTGATCGTATCAAATTTCTTTGCCACCGGAACGACTTCCTGCAGGCTACTGTATTTTCTAGATTCTTTTCTTGTAGATAATTAGCTTTATTCACTGTGATAAGTCTAAGGTGTCAGCTGTCGTTTAGATGGTCATTAACTAGCCAATCCTTTTTTTTATCTTATCCTCACCCACGGGTTACGTAAGTCACATTAAAAAGTCCACGTGCAAAAAGACTTGTCAACCACCGTAATCTCAACTTGTTATTTGATTATCCGGCTTGAATGTTTGACGTCTTGCACCTAATCGCTGATTGTGATAATCTGTGAAAACCTCTAACCTAGCGTACATATTTCCATATCGTGCCTTTCTGAGCTAATATGCTGGAGCTTGAAGCAACAGTACATCCATCAGTAGCCATGTCCGAAAAAACAACTAGACAGTGGACCTTGTTTCAAGCGACTTGCGAGAATGTAACGACAGGACGAATTGAAAACAAAAATTTCATAGCAGTTATTGCAATAGAGGGCTTACTCTAATCAAATCCGCTTGGACAACATATTCGGCTTTCTCTCTCCCTTTTGTATTTTATTGTGCACAAAAATTCCAAATCGTCTATAGCTTTTATCATGTTTTTAGACCCATGATCGAACCCTATCAGGTAACACTGTGTGCGTTTTAGTTTGACAGGAATTTTATACAGTACTACAAGACAGGCACTGTTAAACGCGTGTTTTTGGCCCGCCCAATACGAGACACAAGCTATGAATTATCACACCTCACCGGTTTCAGGCCTCAGTCGCTAAGCCGCAGAGTTTTTTACAACCGAATTGCGCCTTTACCACTGTCAACGATATATAGAGAGTTAACGTCACCATGCAAAGTGGCAGTCACAAGCTTGTCAGCAGCTGCAATACATTGCAAGTCATGCACACAACAGCACTAAACGAGTCAAGAAGTCAACGCATCCAGATATATCAATAGCATCGATAGTACCTAAATTAGCACGGCTATCGTAACCGCCGTTATTATTTCACGGACAGACCATCCTTGGCCTCATGTGCATTGCAGAATGACATCTGTTTTATTCATCTATACTAAATGTATAGCCCCCTGATTACAGATTTCAGGCTGCTAATACACCGTTTCTCACACGGGAAGAAGCATTTTGAGGCTAGTAATTAACAGTCATGTTGGAAGCCTGTCGATAATATCCACATATCTACTTCGAAATCGGTAAGATTTAGTGACAAACTGTGGTTGATTTGGCGTCAGTCTACCACATTGCTAACTAACTCTTCCGTAAAGGTCTTGGTACGATATTTATCTTATTTTATGATCCTCAGCTCCCGTTTCTCAAAATCAATCCCAAATTTTCTGAACACTGATTTGCAAACACAATTTTAGGTTGCCGTAGGCTTCGATATTGCTGTAAGTCAACAGAATGTGACGATGATTTCCAATTGGATGGTTGTCATACTGGCCTGTTCTATCTATCATCACCATAATTTATTGCTGCAGTACATCTACAGAACACTTATGCAAAGTGACCTGTCCCTAGGAGGAAATGTTAATAATGTTGTTACGCCACCATACCTAGTTCGTCTCGATTTAGCAGTGGTAAGTGTCAAGTCACTAAATCTCATAAGCTAACATTAAACTATCATACTCAGTTCGAAATATTACCAGTGTTGTGGTCTTGTCACATCTGGAACAAAATACTGTCTCTATTTCGTGCGGTGTAGCTGGTTTCAAGTTAGCAACAATCTTTGCCGGTGGACCTTTTGTGATTAATGTTCTCCTATTAAGTTCATCGACCGATTGGAATGCTAGTCCAAAAACCAGTCATTATGGGAAACAACGATACTCGACTGTTAAAAAGTCTCACTGTTAAGCATGAGAACCTGGTGCAAATCATTGTTCAGTAAGTCACTCAATACATTAATGCCTTTGTGAACTAAAGTTGTGCGCTTTATCCGCGAGTTCAATTGCTGGTCAAGAGTTTTAGAAGAGTGGTGCCATTCGCAACTGTGGGCAACGTTTCCCTGTCTGTCTGAAAATAAGCCGACAGTTACAGGCAACCATCTAGTGGCACCAAAGAACTTTTACAAGAGGTTACAAACCGACTCGTGTAATTTAACTCGTTGCGTAAGACTGATGGCTGGCAATAGACCAGGCATTACTCGGTCGCAAAGCAGGTTGCCCGACTGACAGATGAGACTTTCGCCAGTGGTTGCCGCAATCCACATATTGCACTCAGTGGTTGGGCGGACTAACAGCAAGCATTAAACGGTGTCAGTAAAATCCTTCACATCAGTAAACAAATGTTGTTATCGAACTAACTTGAACCCAGTTTTGCTTCACACACGGGTTTCCTCTCATCACCAATCGCCCAACTAGCTGCTGTTATTCCTACGTTTGTAAATGTACACGTTTATCTGCGCAATACTTTACCCTCGTAAATGGTCCATAAGATTGCCTGGACGCCACCTGGTGTTACTCTGTATAGTGCGTTCGCTTACCGTGCCAGTTATACCTCGGGTGAAGTTAGGAAAACAACAATGTAGCGAGCATGACTAGTTTTCTGTGTTCAATCAACAAGCTGCTCACAACGAAGTAAATATAAAAAAGAATTCGAGTAAACAAGAAAATCGGGTAACAGAACTTATGGACTGCGTGTTTATTAGCAATCTCTACTTCATATTGTGAGTCTGATTGATGGTGGGCCAAGGGAGTGTGCGTCCGCACAAACTTTTTCTAAACACAGAGGTTAGGGATGCGCTATCATATACTAAAAACCTCGACAACGATCAGCATTCGGAATCTCTTCAGTATTGATCAGCTGCTTGGCATTCGACAGACGATCTGAATGACGGCTTGATTGAAGTCAGTTAGCTAAAAAAACAACCGCTCCTGAAACCGTTTTAATCAGTAAACTAGTTAATCACGCAGGTTGATGCACATGCGATCCACCAGGCAGGTACCCCCCAAGCATGACCAATTAATGATGCCGGACACGAGCAAACAAACGAGTACGCATAACGGTTGGTTGTGGAATATGAAAGCTTATCTTCCGGTTGTGTAGTGATAACAGAGGTTGGAGAGAGTCGCACGCACAAATGAGGTGCACAGAAAGCTATTCCGGCTGACTTACTGAAAGACTAATAAGTACATATTTTTTATTCACACAGAGTGACTCGGGTTTCAGTCCGACCGTACTCATCGTCTTTTAAACAAAACGCATTTTGTAGCTATTCCGTCTGGATGTTTCGTGTAGAATACCTAGCTCAGGTTGCAAGGTGTCACCGATACGGATCTTCAACACTGTTCTTGTCAGACATCGCATGAGGTTTTGCTTTTGACTCGGCTCAACAAAACTGTCGAAGCATATGTGCTGACCACTGCAAGTCTGTTTCCTGTTCACCTCTTGTTGAACTGAGCCATCTTCTGTACTTGTGATTTTATCTTCTGGAAGATTTATTTGGCCGTTGGTATCTGACTGTGTGGTTAATGTAACATTGTGACGAACTGGTTTAAAAGCCACCATAACATTGTTCGTTCTGCGACCTTCATTGACGACGCAAGACTATCATCTACGTAGAGTTTACAAAATGTACACCGCTCACTTACTATGGTCATTTGGTTAGTCTCCAGTTTCCTTATGTAAACGTCAGCTAACACGGGAGCCAGAGCCAAACCCACTGTCACTCCTTGGTTCAGCTAGATGTGACCGCCAACAAGCAAACAGTTTAAGGTAAGGGTTAGTTACAGTTACTTGTAGTTGGTCATAGCAGTCCATCAATTCACCAGTCGGCTGGTTTTATCTCCCTCTTCTCACTTGTCCAACTGACTACACAGTTTTATAGCTCGGGGATCAGAAAACGGCGCTAATTCTCTATGTATTATGTACAACGTCAAACTGTGTCCGTTGTAACAATGCTTGGAACTTAACTCTGCCAGCAAACAATCTACTGTTGCTTCACAAAGAAATCAAATTGGAAACTGAAGAACCTTGCCTTTATTTGGTGTAGATTTGCTTGAGTCAGATGACTGTTGTCAGTCAGTCTCATCCCGGAAAAGTGGATGATCCGGGTCAACGGTTTTACGCAGCGGATCAGTCAGTGAGATAGAACTAAGCAGTAAATTTCGCACAATAACACAAACATGCCTTTGAGACTGAAACGTCTGAGTTAGCGGGGGATAAACAATGTAAAATAGCGCGGTGAAAGATCTCACTACTTATGGTTTTGACAGATTTGATAAACGGGATGATAAACAGATGAACGTAGCACGAGTTAACAAATGTAACCCGTGTCCTATATACCGCATCAACCGTTATTCAAATTGGTGTATGCCGTGTCAGCCAGCTTTGAAATACAACTGCGATCATCTAGGGGTTTTGCGTGTTAACTACAATATGGAGACCCTTTCATGGTTACCTTACGGGAACAACGGGGACCTAGATAATATCCAATAATTAAGGAATGTTTACCCGTCCTCAAACTACAGTAAAACAACAACATTCGTCTCTTTTAGAGCGTTTTCACTGAAAGGCTGAGACGTAATTAGTAGTCAGCATTTTATTCGATCAGGTATAGTAATACAAAGTGGCTTCATACGAGTTGAAATTGTACTTTGCACCACAAGCATTCAATAATTTAAACTGCTAGACAGTGTTTACGACTGATCCAGATGTGCATCCCTCTTCGATACAAACCCAGACAATTAGAGCATCCTCACCTGGTATGAACGCAAGCTGTACTCGTCTTTCCTTGATGTGAGCAAAACATTCAGTGTATTGACCTCATCAACTAGTAGCAGGCCAGCAAAGTGCATCGCCCTATGGCATACAACGCAAGTTGTACTAAAGATTTCCTCACGTTTTCGCACATACGTATGAACCATCAAATTATGGTGCCATCGACATCACTTCAGGGTGTTAACATTCTAATGAGAATCCATTGCTGATTCACTGGTTAAGCAATCCCTCAATGGCAACCCGGTTCTAGATAGTCATGCACAGCACAAAACAGTTTAATCATACGGCTCTGCCTAACGCGTTGTTCTTGGGGCTTTTAAAGAGCGATCGCTTTGTCACTAACCGACAACCGCTTTCTCATGGTTAGAAGTGTCGGTTCACATTGCGAGATAGCCTGAATTTGTGGCTCATTTACAGAATCTAGGCACACTGTCAGGTATCGTGTGGTATACCAAAGAAACAATCAATTATTGTGCGTGTGTGCTCCGGCAGTTTTAAGAACAAACCATCTGAGTGGATGAGTATGGTTCACGCATGCTGGACAGCCATAGATCACCTGCTTTTTCTCACAACACTCGTGGTGTGATGATGTTCTATGCATGTTAATGATGAAAGTGAGAACAAACCACAATGTGCTACTTTTGAAGCCGCCACATAGACCTGCGAAACTCAAATAAATGTCTAGGATTTGATTCATGCAAATGGGCTGCGGCAACATATTTAAAGTGTTACGTTTGGTGGATGCGGCACTTATTCGAATACTCTTCAAATCCATATTAATATTTGCGTTTATATCAGTTATACATATATTGATTTGATAAGCATTACTGTTGTTCAGACTGCAAGAACTGAGGGACTGTGTAATGCATATGCAGAATCACTGATGCATTGGACTAACTGATTAGGTACCGCACCTTCTAATCTGAATGAAATATACATTTACTGTTAACATTTCAGCTGTAACACATAGTGTAATATATTGCTATCGCGCGGGTACTGTTAGGTTCGTCCAGTCCGGATTCTTTCTTTTTGCTGCCTCTGGTCGGGTCGGAACAATTTCATCTAGCCGTATTTGGATTCAACTTTATGTAAAACAGGATTTCATATAAAGTCAAGTTTACAAACAGCTTTTTTTGGTCACATTTATCGGGCATATGCAATTATCTGTACGACGAAAACTACCGCTAACAGCTGTTTGCAACCTCGACTTTTTATGAATAAGCTCGGTATAATGACATGACTAAAACAGAATTTTGTCGGCAGAGAACTTCAGTTTTAATCCATAGTTCTACCGATGTAACGTTCGCCCACCCTCAAGTCGCCTACTGCCGTGTTGAAAACGCTGACCAGACACTCTTCCCTTGTAATTACAAATCCGGGGCTTAATTGTACTCTAATGCATTTGAGATCAACTGAGAAATCGTGGTTCCAAAACAAACTGTAGGTAATCGGTAATCAAGGATTGCTTACTTTTTTGTGTGTTTTATCCCCGAAATGACTGAACATGTCACTTTGGCTTCATACTTGATTTTGCTTCACTTATTCATTGTATTGTTGTTATTATGGTGTGGAGACAAAGTGAGAGGCGATTATTACAATACCCAGTGGACTGTCTTATCCCAGTGACAGAAAAATCGTTAAGGTAGCTTGTAAGTGAATCGCGAACCACGTGAGGCGTTGAGACTGATCAGCACAGAACAAAGTCAGCCTACCAAGCAAAAATCCGAAACCTGAGGGCGGAAAAAGTCAGCTAAACACACAGAACCAGACAGATGCGTAAAGGAATTTTAATTGGGAACCGCGCTGCAATGTGAACGGTAATTCCGGTTCGTAATTGCGACCACACAAGCGGTATAGAATCCTGTGAATTGGACAGTAAACACTGCTTTACTGAATAAATTTTTGCCACATCAGTGTTTTCCTGGAAGTATTCTACAAGTTTAACGTGACGGTCTCAAAACGTGCTTCAAACGTTTTGAATCACACCTAAATCCTGTCGGTTCCGGCCTTGACCAATCGTGACTTCTCGTCAACAGAGTCGGTGTACACGTACCACGCTTCAACGCGACTTGCAAACACTTGTAAGCAAATGAGACAATTCCACCCCCCAATTTAATGTCTATTTTTAAATGAAGAGTTTGTTTGGTTTTAATGAATCTTCAGCCGTAGGGTGAGTGAAAGTTGGGGCTGGTATCTGCCCGGGACAGTAACGAATCTACAACATTATTAAACAGATTCCACCAGGTTAACGGGCGTGACCTTTGTATGCAGTTTTGACGTGACCCAAATCAAGATCAGTGTTCATCCACTGCTTTGGTCAACTTCAAAGTGAGTGTGCCGACTAAATGAATTATTACTCCGGGTGAACGTGCGGATTAACATCACAGCTGATTATGAACACTGCTGAGGTTCGTGTGCTATGGCCGAATTAGAATTGTGAACATGAGAGCTTTCCTGTTTTTGCTTAGGATAAACAGCATTAATGTTTATACACGCATATTTCAAAGTTGAACATCACTCACAATGCATATTTGTTTACCACTAAATTAACACGGTTTATCCTGGATGAACATAAGTACAGTGTGAAAGTCATTGTTACAGACAGTCAGCAGTATGTCAGATTCGATTAATCTCCAGTATGACTAACAACTTAACATCCCCACCCTTCTTTCCGCAGATCACGGTTTACAAGTATTCTGTCCCATCAGCAAAAGAGCATAGACAATCAACTTGTCTGTCAGTTAATCTCGGACGTTGCCGCCATAGTTTCCCAGTCATTTAGAAGAGTGATGTACATCTATATATTCGTGGTTTCAAACTCACTCCAGTTACCCATAGTGATTATCGACTATTGTTGGACCAAACGACTGTGAAGCTACCATACGCCGTCATTACCTCAGATAACCGAGAGCTGAGTATCACGCATCTGCAAGATACAATAGTTAATTCCTTTGTTGTAAGAGTTTCTAAATTGTCGTAGCACTAACCATTCGTGGCAGGCTTCGTGATATTTTCCTGTTTCTGCATGACGCCATTCTTTCTGAAATCTCCACATCAAACGAGACAGTGTCGGCGACTTCATTGTTTTCAAGTTACTCAGTCAATGCGATGCCGACGATATAATACTGGGATGGAGCTCAGATGATTGCACCGGCCAATATGGACAGCCACTATTGTATCACAGCTCGATGGCCCCTGTAATGTTGCTCCAACAGACCAGAGAATTACCATCTTAGACTCTGCGATAATTTTAAAGCAATCTTCAAGTAAAGGTCTTTGCACTTAGCTCCTCTAACTTGCTCAAAAATGACTTAATTCGACCCTTCCATCTTATTTGACGGCGAACCACACATAGACTCGATAATCTTTACTTTGCCACAGTGAGACATCTTTATCATCACCGACTCACTAGTTCTAGCACTTCACTCATTTTTTTATCCAGCTACTCGGCGTGAAACTGTGACTCGGCGGTAGACTTTCAGCAATTTAATCAGTTGTCAGATGTTTATATTTTCATCTATCAGCATACGAACCTCAGTAAACCGTGTCGATTGCAGTAAACTAGGAGAGGTTGTTTGAAAAAGCTGAGTCAGAACTTCAGTACGGCTATTCGAAAATGCAAAAATGTACACTTACATGCACACCATCATGTTAGCTCGTTACAAAGTTTGAGGTCAGGTTGCATAGGTTGTTTTGCGTATGGTTTAAACACAAGCGTGACAATAATGTCACACTACTCGATTCCACTCTTATCAGTTCACCACAGCAGGGCTCCTCCGGTGATCTTACTCTCTCCCTTGAACCAGAAAAGTGTGAAATGAGCTGGTTCCAGTTTGTTTTCTGGTCCACTTTTCCACTCGGCCGTACAGAACACTACCATGACATCATCACATAGCTGTAGTTTCTGGGTGAACCATAGGTGGAGGGAAGGATTGTCTGACTAGTCTTTTAACATTTAATTTAAGACGAAGGATCATGCGTGAGGTAGCAATACATTAATTTGGTGTTTTTACGTGAATTGAACATGATCCACGACTGCTCTCAGCTCTCGCATTCTCGTAAATTTTCCAATCGACCCCTTTCGAGAAAAAGCACTAGACTTGAGTTTCTCTCTTGTTAGGGCTCGTTAGTAGTGTGTATCCTTGCTGCAGTGGTCAATACGGTAGCATCATGAAAGCGTGGCCGGAGTTCTAGTCCTGGCAGTTGCGATGATATGCACTACTGACGAACTCTAACGAGAGCGAAACTCGCGTCTTGTGCTTCTTTTCAAAAGGAGTCGCCTGGAAAATTTACGGGAATGCGACAGCTGCGATCAGTTGTAGGTAACATTCAATTCATGTAAAAGCCAACACCTCCTACTACCCGTCAGTTTTTTTGATGTTCCTCTATGCGGCCTGTAAAGCAAACGCCGGCTTACTCATACAGACGTTTTCAAATTTCCCTCAAGGTGCACAGTAACTTAATTGTAAAATGGTACACGCTGAATACGTATGTGTATATGTGACTGTATCTGCAGCCATGGGTCAAAACAACTTTCCCCACTAATTCAAGAACTAACCAGAATGCACAAATTGAGTGTTTTCGATTACAGAATTCACTTTCAAATTTCTGTCGAACCGGCGTGGTCGTCTTATGATAGATGATGATAGATTCACCCCATACATGGCTGACCATTGAACACACTACTTATTCTGCTATACCTCATAAAATTATAAAGCTTTCTAGGTGTTCGAGGCAGACTAAAATTCTGCACAGTTCCAGTTAGTGCTGTCGTTGTCGGTACAGATCTCTGGAATCTAGTGAGTTTGAGATGAACGGTACAATGAACTCGCAACTGACTTGTTACTTACAGATGGTTGGACTGTTGGATCCTTGTTTTGATACACGACAGGTGCGTGTGAACCTTATTGCACATATCTGACCTCTTGTCCTTCGCAAGTAAAGTCTGTCTCCATAGTAATGCTAAATGGACTCCCTTTTGTCCATCCAGATGATACGACTTTATTCAGCTTTCCTTCGCACAAATCACCTAAATACCCGAACCAGTTTTGAATTATTCTGCCTCTTCATCGGGAATGACATGGTTATGTAATACTTGAATAGAATTCCGTGTTATCCGAGCGTCGTTTCAACGTTGGAGATACTGTTGAGGTGTTGTCAAGCTTATTCAAAACATGATCAGAAAAAATGCGTTCTGGTTCACTTGTCCTCAGATGGCAGCTATCTACTCTGCTAGAGGTTATTTCGAAACTGCCATGCTACTACGAATGTGCCATCCATAAAATGCGATTACCTTGTTAGTGAGCAGTACTTCTTTATTCAGTTTTCCATCTTATATGCGCGAAACATACTGTTCGCACCATATCGTCAACCCAACCTCTTTTTCTCGTCTGAATTACCTAGTCAACCGTGGTCAGTCAAAAGCTTTGGGAAGTCGAATTTCGGCCACAGCTGAGGCGGTCGGAATTTAACTGAATAAATCAACCCTGTGCACGCAGAAGCGCTTGCATTTACCATGGTCCACCACCCATCCCACGACCGACTGCGGTTCCAGTTACGTCATAACTGCGATGTAATTGCATCAAAACGTTGTCTCCATATCTATCCATGACATAGCTGACCTCATTTGAACTCGTTACATGTTACGTTCGCTTCGCCCTGACAACACTGCTTCATATAAACGTTATGTATTTGGCCTGGTGACGAAAAGTTGCAAACGAACTTGTTTTTATGAAAAACAATAAGGTGCGCACATATAAATCTGGTCTAAAGATTCAACCGGAGAGAAACACACACCTGAGCTGAAGCATTGTGGGTTTGTATCATATAAGATGACAACCATACCCGTTACTTTCTGTAGGCAAGTTTACGATCTTGAATATAGAGCTCCAGGTTACAATTTTCAGAAATGTATTCAGTATCGTTTAATCACACCTTCGTGTGTTTTACTGGGTGTAACATCATTTTTCAATTATACTGAAAATTACATCTACAAGTATGTGTCTGAGATCCTAGTTGATATTTATAAAGTAGGCTTTCATCCTCCGTGACCATTTTGACGGGCATTTGTGTGCTAAACCGACTGAATTCACATTTGTACAACTGTTAGCCGATATCTTTACAGACAAATGTGAACATACCGTGCTTTATTCCACGATCGACCAGTTCAGTCAATACAACCAAATGTGCATCCTCACCAACTATAATGTCACTCGCGCAACGCATCTGTGCACAGCACTATTTTAATTGAATGATCTGTTAATATATTAAAATATATGTACATACATAAATGTTCAGTTACCTCTGGCGAATGGTTAAAGAATCACACATGTTTCTTAGATGTCTATTTTTGACTTAACATAGGTAGCACCATTCTAAGCAATATTCATGGAAGTAGAACGCAGGTAAATCAGTGCACAATAATTCACATTCTTGTGCCTTTAAAATGAAACAAAAGTCTGGAATGTTGTCTAAACGGAGGAGTAGAAAACTTGTTTGCACTACACACTCGCTAACGGGCCTGAATTTCTCGTGAATAATCTGACTGAGAGCGGTTTTTGAGTGACCTTCAGCAGTTTAGTAGAACTCCAGTAAAACCTGAATTGGAATGAACACAGAGGATATTCGTGCCTAAGTTCAAGTTGACGATTGTTAACTAAAAACTCAGTCAATCTATTTACTTGATCCATGCCAACGATAGACTGCAGAATAATTCTCCCGAAACTCCGCCCAACTGGTTCGGTGACGGACAGACTAGTGACCCATCCCTTACGTGTGTGGATCAACAGTTTTACTGTTTCCCATAGAATAGGTTTGTGGGTCGATCGTCACGACAGCTCTCCAAATGAGTGCCAGTGTAATATAACCTTCGATTAAGATATGTTGTGCATAGACAGGCAACAACGCTGTCCTCGCTCACCTTGCTGAAGGTGATCACAGAGTGAACACTAATCGTTCCCCTCAAGCGGTCATTCGCGTGTCTACTAAGTCCCAAAATTTTACTCGAACGAGAACACAGCAACGTTGGAAATATTGAAGGTGGGCTACCTTGCGTAGTCCTGTGCAGACCAGAAATCTCGTTCGTACTCAAGGCCATTTTGGTTTCAGTTTTTTTATGGTGATAAGTAGCGTGCTCAGATTGACCAAAGAGCACGTATTATGATGGACCATTCAAATCACTAACTACGGATTGTTCATCTACCCCGCATTTTGTACTTGTTTTCATCACTGATTCGACGAAAATCTACCGCCGTCCCTTAAGGCTGCATTAACCTAAAGATGAATTATCAAGATGGAAACATATCATTATGATCTTGAAACGTCTCGCTTGAAGCTGTTTTGGGTCGTTGACACGATGTGTTGCATCACAGCTGTTCGTCAAGCTTGTTTTACTTGTTTATGCATGGTTGCCAGATAAGGAATTGTGCACCTTGGAACTTTAAGATCTGTTCCACTTTGACATTGTGATCTGCATTGCCTCCTTACACAAGTTGTTATCAACCATATTGCACAACAGTAACTTGATAATTATCTTGTTCAACTTTATTCCTGGTTTCTCATAAGCATTTGATGATGCCAGTTTGTAGGTCGGTTTATCAATCTGGCTATAGTGTTGTGACCTATGAATTAAAAATGTGTGTTTTGGCTGTATTCGAATTAGCGACACGGACTGCATGACCTTACACATCATACGCCTCCCCAACATGGTACGTTGCCAGGCTAAGGGCTTGGAATTTTCGCAGCTGGACTTGGATGTCATGCATCTCATCAAAGTAGTCCCTGTCTTGACGTTGTCGATTTAGTGAATAAACCCACCGCATTATTCATCACATGTGAATCCAATAATATATTGTCCAGTTTAACAGTAGGTTGTCACATTCATTCTGGTGATCTGTGGTTACTACATCTTTGGCTGTCGATATATAACTCAAAAAATTAGGCATACCGTTGAAAACGTGATCAAATGTCACTACTCAAAGCCACCACAACAATGCATTTCCAATATTTCTGTTACTGCAATCCACCACATATTTAAACAGGAATTTCAGTACTACTTCGTAGCAGTTTACCTGGTAAAACGTGATTAAATTTTAGTAGTGATTTTCTCAGCTCACGTACTAGTTAGACAATTGATCTTGGCAACGGAAATCACGACAAAACTGAGCTGCAGATATTATGCTGGAAAGCCAGAACAACAAAGTTATGATAGCTATGAACTTGTTTTTGACATTTTGGTCTACGTGAATTTCTAGAAACGAAATAATTGCAGCAATCTATCTGAACCAGATATAGCACACTGATTAAGAAACATGCTTGGCAGATGTAACCGAAGTCGAACTTTTTGGTAAATACTGAGCAAGTTTCCCTGGACGACCTGGCCATCAGCTCTGCTTACCAATATATTCGAAGATTTTTCCTTAAATTGGAAAATAACAATGTCAACATCAAGCCAGTTTCAAAAATTTGCCGTTAAAATTCAGTATGATTGGCAAGGAAGCTTCCTCCTAGCCAACGTCATTAATTTGTTAGGCTTTTTGAATGAGGAATGAGGAATTAAAGTCGTACAATTTGTAAGTCATGAATCTTTACGTGTTGTCGTGTTTATCGAACCCTCCGTGTTATAGATCAACACAGTGGGCCAAGGCAATTAGACAGTATCGATAATTAATGCGAATTCTGCACGGAACCGTGTTTTACAGTTCCTTTTTTATCCGATTTTCTTACAGCGTAACTAATTTCATTCGTAAAATGTTTACAAGTTTTTGTTAGTCGAGTTGCGATTTTTTCTCAGTATTGTTATGAAATCGTAATTAACAGCCTACAAGGGTTCTGCTCCTTGAGACATATTAAATAAAGTTATATTTTGAACAATAAGTTGAACTCAATTTATTGATGGTGGCCGAGTGGATAAGAGTATTCTCTTGGTAGCACAAAGTTTCCAGCCCCCATTCAGACTATCTTTATCTGACGAGTGAGAGTGGAAAATTGACTGGTATGAATCTTTGGATGTGCATCTAACTCTATGTTTAAGTTATGATAGCTAAACTTAAACTACGTCTATTATGTGACTTCTTCACTATGCATCTCACGACCCTTTGTCTGTTTGTCTGGGTTGATCAATACAAGCAACACAATTCTTACTGTTCCACCACGACCATTGTGCTTATTATCTGCGGTCCAAACAGCAGAAGGGGGCCGACTGGAAAGTCTATGGGAATGTGAAGGCTACGAGCAATTGTGGGTGATGTTCAATTTAAAACAAACAGCGATAATTCGGGGGTATGTCAGTAGGGTAAACAGTTCACCTCTTAGGCCAGTTGGCTCTCCCGAATGAGTGCGACCACAGACGAAATCGGTCATTGTGGAGTGTCGGTTTGGATAAATGAGTATCACGAAACACCCTAATTTTAAATTAGCCACTGGAATTAGATTGTATTTAGTCGAAGTGGTTTGCCGATAGCAAGAAAGGTATCAACAAGGAACAGCCTTAAGATCAAGTTGATTGTGAGATATTTCAGTTGTTTCGGTCAATGCGTTACTTAAAACACGCCGTACACCCAAAAGACAAGTTTGATGTGGCAGTCTGAACCAAAAAACAATTGCCCATAATTGTACAAGTCTAACTTTCTAGCACAGCCAGCCACGATTCACCTGCTTTTCAAACCGACACGTCAGGACTTATAGACCTTCACCAATCTTGTATCCACCAAATAAAAAGAACGAACAAGCAGTTTCCAGGGCGTCAAATACTTTAATACCAGAGTTTACTGTCTCAACCCAAACCTATTTAATGCCGTGGTAATTATACTCCTGGTCATTTATATGCTAATCGCGTTAATCATTGCATAAGGTGTGTAAACATTTTATGAAGAATCTTTCCTAATTTACACTATTTCCCAGACACAAGCTGGGAACAATTTTTCTCTCTTACTTTGCTACTGCATTTTAAAATTATTTTTGAATGTATTCGAGGTTTTTCACTAAAGTCATCTGCACACTGTCAGAGAATTTCTAAATGCATTCAGGGAGCTCCCATGTAAACTAACCCTTCAATATTGTCTCTATACATAATTCGAAGTTCACCATAACTCTTAATAATAAGTGTTCATAAATGCTTTCTTCGTAGTTCCACACTATTTAAATCTATTATATTTTGCTAAGTTTTCACTCAGTATGTGTTATCGTTTTGGATTTATTTTGGTTCCAAAATGTTCACATATTTTCTTTGCCTTTGAAAAGAAATGCTCGACCAATGAACTTTCCCTGGTATAAAACGCAATGTTGTTAATTTAGATGGGATATTCCCATTTGAACAGAAGTGACGGTAAGGCAAATACTTATCGCCGGTCATTCATCTTTAATTATGGACTTTGATGGCCCATGGTCTGTGTTTGAGTCATTGAGGGCCAACTAAGGCTTCGAGGTCTACATAAGACTTAAAATGAATTAAGTGATCAATGACCTTAGACATTGGGACATAATATTAGGGCCCGTATAATTCGTTAGATCGGGACAGGGCTGAGACTGAATATTCCCTCAGCCGGTCAGGATCAGATGATTATGTTAGTTTACAGTTATTGTGACTGATTTAAAGGAACGAACTTTTAGCGGATTTAACACATTTCTCCTGGAAGCTGAGATTAAGGCCGAGAAGTTTGGCTGCGATCTAAACACTGATTGCCGAGCCATGCTAGTAGACATCGCCAGGCTAGCGTATGCAATTCTGTAGGCAACTGGGAATGCTTCAACCACAACCTCAAGATGACTGGTGTCTTTTAGTTGTACGGCGACATCACCACAAACGTCTAGTCGTACGAACAACACAATCTGTTGCACAACAATGAAGTGGAATCAAACACACGTGCAAAGGTTGACCACTACTTAAAGTAATTTATTCATTAAAATATAATTGCTAAGATTCTGTATCACAGTGTCGGTATGTTGCAAGCAAAGCACTGCCCAGAAGCCTTCAACATTACCACGCTCATGTTTTGCCATAGAATGTGCCGGCGTTGCGACTAGAGATTAATCGAAATTGATCAAAGAACACCGTTCAGCCTGTGTTGCAGCCGGCTGTTGAGGGGCAACTAGTAGAGCCATTGTCGCACAGCCTGTGGGTATTTGCACTCATGAGCCATCTCTAGTGCATTAAAAATTGTGTACAGAGTTATATCAACCAACGTAACAGTCCGCCAGCGCATAATGTTGACCACCAAATCAATCGGGATTGGATGACGCTACTGTAGTTGTAAAATGTGATATAAATGTGATGTATTTAGCCTGATGATGAATCACTGAAAACGAGCTTGTTCGCTACACTGTATTTTTCATGGCTACTGTAGTTGTCCATCTGGAAGTTTGTTCGATCACTCGGGGCCATAGATCAACCATAAACCCCACAAAAACAAATGACCCTACCGGGTGACGTGCCATATTGTCAACGTCTCCTCCAGCGCGAATCATTTAAGGAGAATCTCATGTCCGATCGTGTTGTCAAACGCTAACAATCGTCTCATAAATTTTAAGTCATTTTGATGGATGCATTTTGGTGAAACCTCCAATTGTGATGGCTTGATAAGATTATCGAAAACATTTGTTGATTAAACGGTTACACAGGGATCGATTGTCTACGTATTTTGCCCTCTTTAATTTGAACGGAGTTTAAAGCGGAGAGTAAAGCAGACCAGAACCAACCTACTTGCCACTCTGTAAATCTCAGTGAAACACAATCTGTCAGGGCCAGTAACTCCAGAAAATTCTGCTAAGTTTGTTAGCAAATTTTCATCCTTCCAGCTCGCGGGCGTTCAGCTGGAGGCTCCCGTTTGTGGTGTTAAAACCTTTATACTACTAAGAAAGAAAACATATTCGGGCATCTACTTGACCAACTTCCGCAATTCAGCCCGGTATCTGATTCCACTAGCGGTTGGCCAAAGACTTGGCTAGTTGATGTTAGTTACTGTTAAGGATTTATGCTATCCAAACAGAACACATTCCCGGATCCAAGACATTGACGCCCTTTTGGAATTACGGTCTAATAAAGGCTGGATAATTCGACAGAAGTACAAAGCTGCAACATCGTAACAATAGATAACTTCGAGTACATTTCACGGATACAGACACTATTGAATGCAGCCACAGAATTCCACCGTGATTATTCGGCACAAAGTAGTGCCAAACTTGAACAACACGGTAACAAACAAGTAAGTACGTTAACGGGAGGACACTTTATCGATCAGGCAGCGACGAAATCGATTGCACTTAGGGGATCACATACTGCAAAACTGTATGGTTTGCCCAAAGTCTACCAGGTTGGTGCACCCCTGAGACCAACATCACCCATGTCTAACTCACTAAAACGTCAGCTGGCGCTATGGTTAATCAAATTTCCTCAACTACTAAAACAATCACGTGCTAGGAAAACTTAAATTAGTCGTTTTGCTCCGCAGACCGGGCTGTAGCAACAAAAGCATGACCAGTAGGCACACTGCTTCGTTGTTCATGAATATTATCTTGACACGGACGACTTGTGCATTGTTCCAGTAAAATGACTGAAATCGCATGAACACAGTATTTCCGACGTACGAAGTAGATCGCCTTCTATTGCTCTGCCCACTTAACGTCAAAGTCTATCAGCAAGTGATCTGTTATACACAATTCAATGGGTGTTACGACCGAACCGTTTTCGGCCAACGCGTAAAGTAATAACGATTACCAGATTGGGAACAAGGTTTTGATCGAAGGTTCAACGGTACTACTTTGTAAGCAATAAAATGTGTAAGACAATCAGCTGCATACCTTGACTGTGACGGTTAATATCACTAATAAAAATTTGCCGATTGCTTAAAATCGAATAAACCTTACAAAATGAATATAAGAAGTTACCTCACAAGTCCCATTAACAGTGCAGACAGCAAATCTGCACCTTCGGTAAAGCACGCCAAATCAACACAAATGGTTTACACAATGACCTACAAAAGTGTAGAATAATAAGTATGGGTGAGTTAGTACACATGGGAGAAAGTTGTATACAAACGGACCAAATAGAAAATTTAGGCAACAGGACTCCCTGAGAAGAATTTTTCAGCAGACCCGGCAACCGTACGATACACTGCCCGTCAAATTTATTTCCGAATATTCGTAGCTTATGAATGGCATTGGTGTGGTTTGGCTCAATTAGTGCCAAGCTCCTTGTAAATACTTACAGCACATAGTTCTTTGCTCATGTTCACTACAGGTGGCCGCAATGAATCAGGGATCCTCTTGCAGATGAAAGACGTTGTCCATGCCTCCCACCCTGTAATTCAGACACGACCAAAACGCCTAGCAGCCTCTCCGAGAATCGGTGTTTGACGGCTCACCTCGCTACAGCGATAAAAGGACCGCGTTAGGTAACTGACATTGCTCCTACTTCCAAGTTCTGCATCCAAAATACTTCTAGATGATACAGGCGACACCCACCACACTTTAAAGCCCCCGTTTTGGTTTTCACACAAACAATACGGATTAATCCGTTCGAACCGAAGAAACAATGCGCAAACAAGCTCATGTTCCAACGATTTTGCAACGAAATCAACCCCTCACCTTTAAGAAATCCGTAAAATTCAAGAAAGATGAGGTGGGCGGTTTTGTTGCAAAATCTTCCTAGTGGATTTCAAGCATAAAAAGAGCAAGACCAACTTGACCCTGATAATCCGTTACGTATTGCTTGTTACGCAGACTGACAGAATTCTGTGGTTCAACCGACGACCGTCTCTAAAGTTGCTCCGACATTAAATCTAGTGACAAAATTTTGTTTCTGATGTCAGTAACTCGATTCGCAAGCTAGCCGATAATGTTGCTACTTGCTTGAAGCAGAATTTAGATGCTTTCCTCAACCAAGTACATTTTCACCGTTATTAGGTCTACTACCTTATGCTGCTTCCTTTCACTGCCGCTCATTGCCGAATCTAACATGATCTTTGAACTTTTATTGGAGCTCCGGATCACTTACACAGGTAGAACGGTCGGGTAGATGAAAACATTCCAATTTTGGTCTTTAAAAGACTCATGGTTACTGCAATGTCACATAACTTCAGATCATGACTTACCACAAAGAACCATTTTCATCGATCTTTCTACACTTGTTGGCATACCTACTTAACTTGAATTCGGAGAATGCCCTCCGAATGCGTTACGCAACAGAAATCTAATGTTCCTCCAGTTCACAGAGGCGGTGGCAATTAATAACTGGAATCCACCCCTCTATATACAGAGGTGGTGTGACCACGACTACCGGATTACCCTGGTAGCTGAGACCCAGTGATGTGCATGCCTGTGTTTACGGTTACATATTCTGTCGACTGATTTGATAACGTCCATCGAATTTTGTTAACTAAGCTCACAGACTGCAGTATGTACTTGATGAAATGCACCAAAATGTACTGAAGATATCCAGTGCAAATAAGTTGGTCCTGATATTCCTGTTCAAACTTATTGCTGAAAAAGTTTGTATGTTTTTCTCTGATTGTTGCGCGATTGAATCACGTCAGAGGAATTAAACCCGTACAGTCTTATTTAATGGTAACTGTTCTTTCACTTCACGCTGTACTGTATCAATCACCTTTGATTTCCGATCGTTTAACGATTTGACTGGTCGGCTTCCCAAAATGGACGATGGTTATTCAGTAAGAACTTCTGACTATTCAGCTTCTCATTTTTTACGCCTAACAATCCGGATGTGTAGATGTAAGTACTAACGAAATGGCGTTTGCACATTCACTTCATCTGCCAGTATTATTTCGGCCAATTTTTTTCTGTGGGCACTTAAGGATTATTGGAGAAGGCCAGTAGTAGAAAGAAAGTTGTTTTAATGTGTGTGTCGTTTGATTTCTGCACGTTCTGCAGTGAATAACGCCATACCATAACGGGGCCCGTGTTAAACTGTATGACAGGTGAGGTACTGGTCCATAATTGAGACTGAAGCTCAAAGTTGAGTTACTGATATTCTTTTGAATCAGACAGAGTGAAATTTAATTTTTTTCGAGTGCACTTACATTGGTTTTTCAAACAAAAATAGACGAACTGTAGCTTTGCCTAACTAATCAGCATCCAATAAGATTATATTCATATTTTTTAAAAATTTGTGTCCCTCTTCGAATTAAAGAGTTCGTTATATGTACAGTAAAGCCAATGTTATTTTATCTCCTTACCACGCTCTAACCTCGTAGATCAAGAACAAACACAACGATTTACGTCGGACTATTCATGTAACCAACCCTGCTAAACAACTGTTGATGGTTGTTGGCTATAAACAACAAGGGACAGAGACAACATGTTCGATAGTGCCACGTCACGATCATTTACAAACGACCCGGAATGTCTATTAATTCGCTATGGCTGACACTCAGAATCGATAGTGGCTGTGTGACCAGTAAGGTAATGGTGTTTTCGGACGTTAGTTTTACTGCCCTAGTGCCTGCCCCGATGTTTCATTCGTAAAGGCTTATCTGAGACAGTATTCAATGCCCACGGTGTTGTTTTGCCTCGTTGACTGATCATATGCGCAAGACCGTTAGTCGGGGTAGTTCGCTCCCCGGGTGTAGTAAGCTGATAAGTGTTCCCGGTCTGCAGAATTGTAGTAAGTCTGCGCATTCTGGTGCATGTCCCCAATACCCACAGCTTCCCTAATTATGGATGTCAGTCTTGACCGAGCGCGGAACGTTGAGGACTATTTGTACGACAACCTTATATCAACTCTGAGGTTGTCCTACCCACGACAAACCAACTTTAACTATCTTTGTATCACTGACCATGAACGTTCACTGTATGACCTTTGGTCCTCAGATCTTGCGATTTCTATATCACGCTAATATTTTCACCCTACCGTGATCGTAATATGACACCGTGATGTTCCTTGTTCTATCCATCACTCAGTTTACTACTGTCTTGTCTTCGACAAGAACTTTTTTGTCCATCCGGCTCTTATCAACATTTTGCCTTGGTAGTTAACGTGTAACAACTGAAATGTGTTTGTATACGATACCTCGCAATATGTTACTCGATCTTCCGTGTTCATTCGGTAAATCAGATTCGCAAGTAGGGTACTTCCGTCTCTTCGTCCGAAAATATGAAATATTTTCGCGAACGTCTGTGAACTAAAGAAATCAAACTTACTAGAACAAGTCTGGTATCACATAATCTGTAGAAATCCGGTCTGCATCTAAATTCATTTGTGCATTACATCACATTAATAGTGAGTTCTTAGCTATTCTGCTCTACACTTCATTCATAGTTTGGAGTTTATGAGTGTCTCGAAGACGAATAGAGTACAAAGAGATGTATGACTGATTTAAAATGAAACGGAACTGAGTTACAAAACAATACCCCTTAACCAAACCCTTTTCAATTTCGGTTATCTCGGTATCATTCTTTGCCAACTCCCTATCTGTTTAAGATGACCCAAAGACTCCCTCTGTCTCTATAACAACTTCAGAACAAACAGGTCATACCCTTGTAATGTGATAAAGACCACCAACAAGTGTGTCATATCGATGTCCCAAAACTCTGCAAAGGCTTGCTTATGGACAACGACAGCCTGCATATATACGGAAATGGTTGGGATATTTAACCGAGGCAGAACAAATACCCCCATGTTTGCGAGTCGTGTCCAGGCGGGTGCGGTGGGCATTCGCTGACGCGACTGTTAGAAGGTTTGTTAGTGCAATCTATCGTACAGTGATGGGACGTTAGTGCGTTTTCATTCACTGCCGCCTCGTGTTATAAATGCGGTTTGGTTGAAATTATCGGGGTTTAGTTTAACAATCTGAGAATTTACTTGTTAGTAAACGAGGTCAAAATGCCGTACACATTTTGTGCTACACTTTTTGACGTTTTTAGTTTTTCGCGATGCCGAGACTCCACTGTATCAAGGTTAATGGATTACCACTCACGATGCTAGTTGGACTTGCTCGGCTAGCTTCCTTTGATCGTACCGTTCGCAGGTTACTCAGAGCCCCACACAGCCTGCCGGGCAACTGATCCTTCCCAGCTAACCCTTCTTTACTTTGTCGTTTGTCTGGTCTGGTCTTCAATATTGTTAGCCAATAATAGTTTGCGAAACCTATTGATCGCACAGGAGACGAGACCCTTATCATTGGCTCGTTGGCTGACCTTGGATTTGCTCGTGCGTCTTGTTCAATTCCCGGTCCCGTTTCTATCTGTTGCTTTCTACTGGCAATCGCCCCTGACTATGATCTTGGAAGCCCGCTGCTACTGTGTATTTTCCTATGCTGTTCATTGTGATTCTAACTTATGAAATAAACTTCTAGATAGAATCCATCACTTCGGTAATACTGTAGAGCTTTAGCCCAGGCTTGTTTTCGATTTGAGGATTTGAAATGGGCTACACACCATTCAGCTTTCGGCAAATACACGGTACACTGTCTTTGTATGGTTTCGCTGATAAGGTTGAAGGCCTACCAAATTTCAGTACAGAATAAATACCATCGTTGACTTCACTATTCTTAATACTTATGAACCGAAAACCAGAAGAGTATAGATATGAACGTCATTAGTATCAATCCAGTTGTCTGAACTTCTACACAATGCTGTCACTTTTCACACGCGAAGAATAACAGCTACCTTCTGATAGTTTTTCGAATTGGGGTTGAAAACGTCGGTGGCACACCTCCGTAGTTAAGGTAAACCGGCTGAAGTGTTGTAGTTTTCATGAATGAGACAAAAATGATGAAGGTTACTGTATCACGTCATTGTGAACATTGATTCTACGAAAGGAGACAAACGAAGCTCAGCTGGCACCGATTAAAAAGGATGGCAGGATGTAATCCAACCTTGGTGATAGCAACACTAAATAGGGCAATCATATGGCTTAACACTTTTAACACCTGGACGTTAATTTCAGTGCAATCAAAGAAATATTCGTTTTCAACGTCACACTGCCAAATTGTAAAGCTGCCAGAAATACACCCAAAACCACTGAGTGCAATATATGAATTATTTTCAACACATATATCTGTCTAGTTGTAGACCGTATGGGAAAAACAACGAAAAATGTGTCCGTTTTGCTTAGACAAAATATTCCGGCTGCCAAGCTTTTCTTTTATATTTACGATGTCCGCTGCACGTGAATGAGCAGTTACGGTATGGCTATTTGTGGTTTCGTGCACTAAAGCACATTTTATTGGTTCAGCTTGTAGGAATATCGGTAGCTCAGTCTTGATAGTTTAGTAGAAAATATTTCAAAAATCTTGGCATCGACTGGATTCAAACCAACAACATAAGCAGAATGCTTAGGCACATAAGTGATCTGTCACCTGAGCTATGGGCCAGGTTGAGAGCCAAAACTGTCAGATTTGGTCTCATCACTCTATTCGTCTTACCACATTATATGAGCTCCACCGAGAGATCCGTGGGACTGACTGTTCCAACACGATTTCCCGAACACTTCACGTTAGAACATGCTATCAACAAAGAGTTTGACCAATATGTTCTTGTCTGTTGTTACAAGTACTTGTTTATATACTGTTTTACCCTATTTCGGTATGATGTCGTTCATAATTCTTTGGCATAATGGCTACACCTCGCGACAGCATTCTGAACAGGAACGCCGGGGTGAAGGTGACATAAATACAACCATAGAGGCAGGTGCAGGTTATTGATAACTTACCTTCAGACAGGTGCAATTATGTAACCAGTATATTGATAAGCAGTCGGGGATGTGGTTAATTTCGTGTTGAACGTCACTAACATTTGATCACAGCCTTCATAGTAACCGACTCTTACATATAAGCGAAAGTGGTTGAGCGTTCAGATATGATAAGTCGGTCGTGCCTAGTTTGAAGTCAATGGCGCAGTGCAATGATCAACACGGTTCCCTTATGAAAGCGTGGCCGAAGTTCTAGTCCAAGCAGTAGCAAGGTTATGCACTATAGAAGGGACTAGACAGGAGATGAACTAGTGTCTAGTGTTCCTTTTTTAAACAGGCTGAATGGAAAGTCTATCTGAACGGAGAAGCTGCGAGCAAATGTGAGTGCTGTTCAACCTGAACTATAAGGAGGTAGTACAGTTAGACCGAGATGTCGATCAGGTTTATAATGGACAATCTAGATCCTTGATTATTCAACCGATGGCGGCTAGATTAGTTTAGTATTTCATGATCGTCAGTTAGCTGTACAGGCTGGCCACTGTTCCGGTGGATTTGATACTGGGTAGATAAAAAAGCCCCAGCGAACCACTTTTGCGGAGCAAATTTAGGGTCATGTGGTCTAATTCCGATAACAGTGAGAACAGAGATCTTCTTACTCAGACGGTCTGTGATAGGTGACCTTGCACCCGATTCGTCGCTGAGATAGATTGACCAATGTTTATCTGATGCCCAGTTTCTGCCAGCCAAACTATCACATTTCATCGTGCCCTAACCAACACGAATGATGTTCTCGTTTTCTACTCGAAAGTTATCCCAATGTCCAACCAATATACCGTTCTCCATAAGATCAGGTGAAGGAACAGATACGCAGTGGTGAGATCTGAATAGACAGCCTACGTTTGTTACAAAACCGAAGAATCGGGGGGCGTGATGAGCCGAACACGGAGTTCAGCTGTAGCGTAAAACCTGTTGAGGGCCCGGCTGAGTCTATTTGCCAGACGGTTTACTGCGTTATCCTCTGCAAGTATCACTGGAATAAACGCGGATTTCTTTCTTACATTCTGTACTTCAGGGTTCGATGTTTTTCTGTTCATGTTTCTACCGATATAGCATACCTGTTAGCCATTATCGTCTAGCGCGTTCTCCAGAAACTTAAACTCATTGCCCAAATAATAATTTGAACAGATTTTACACGTTCTGTCAGTCGGGGAACACACGACAGTTCCCTTCCTCTTGAAGGGTACGAAACTGCGAATGTTCGTGGAATGCACCACCAAGGTATTCTTTTAATAAATACCGCGTTGAATAGTGCTGTCTACTCATCGGTGCAAATAAACTTCTAGGTAGGATAACTGGTTCTCAGTTGTCATCTTGAGCACAAATTTGATAAAACGGTGGGCCTGTCTGAAAGTATCCAGTACTGTGTGTAGGCCACTGTCAGAGCTAGTGAGGACAAGTATATCATCCACGTATCGACGTTGATGACTGAACTGGCTGGCAACTGATGAAAGCGTGGCGCGTTCAAGTTTCCTCATGAAAATATTAGTTAAGGGAGGTCTGAATTAAGATATCGATGCAGAGCCATCTTTTTGCCAAAAAAGCACGCCTGTGAATAGCAGTTGTACGTCAACACTGTATGTGGATAACTGTTTTTGATGGACCACCTGAAACAGATCTTTTTGTTGAACACTTTACACTTTTCGGAACATTCTCTCAGCAGACCTATTATACAGGTTGGTTCTCATGCAATTGACAAAGCTTTATAATGTGTGAATTGAGTTGGAAGTGATGTGACTCTTTCAAGGAGATATCTTTATAAAAGTTTGATTTAATTACTTTTAATGGACGCTGAATCCGTTTACTCTAACTAGTGGATGTGATCTAAGTAGATGGTCACAGCAGTATTGACAGTTGTTAGATAATTGTAACCACAATTCGATACTTCATGCTATTATGAAGGCAGTGCATTTCAGCCATGACGGATGAGGACCGCCTTGTGTTACGAAGTTTGTAGGTCACTTGTTTGTTTTTCCTCCTCTGAACGGCTTCAGCTTAATCGCCATATTTGCCCTTAATAAGGCCTAAACTTGCAGTCATCTTCTGACGGCAAAATTCAGTCGGTCTTAGTTAATACTGAACATGTTTCTGCTTGGAATACTGTGTTTATCTTACGTGATGTGTTTTCAACCCCAAAATGAATTTTCCTGCTGAGAAGTTTGGATAAGTAAACAAAATTTGCACGCAGAATGTGATGACTTGCATCTTTTTGACCACAACAAGACTGACAATGATTCAACCTGTTTTTAGTATGCAATGGGATGTTGTTGTTTGGTTTGTTTCCCAGATTTGTTAGATAGTCTACAGATGTTTCGACATGAGGTTGGGTAACAACATCAAGGCAGTTACGTGCGAAGTTCCCCATAAAAACTGATCAGCTCGGAAATAAACCGAAAGCAAAAACACAATATAAGATAGTTGCTTGCAAAGGCAGAGGAGAGAAAAATTAGTGACGACAACAGTTGAATGAAGGACAATTTGTTGACTGGTAGTTTAGTTCACTCGTTTCGTATGGCAGATGGCAGCATTTGTTACAACACACATTTATGTCTTTTGTAATTTAGCGAATATGCCGAACTGTTTGTCAGCAATACAATTTCAGTGTTCCACAGTGACTTTGGTGAAGTTCGTATGCCAAAGTGGGTTGAATGAGTAACAGAAGCAAAATGTGAAGTGTTAGAACCACCGATGTAGCTCACATTTCAGCTAGTAGAACTTTCGCTGCCTCTCAGCATTCTGCTAACTTTACTGGTTTGATTCCAGTCGAAACTAAGTTTTCACAATCGGGCCATTTTTAAATCAATACAGCACAACTATTATCCCGAAATGAACACTAAAATAGTTGTAAGATATCCGCACCAAATTTTGTACGAATGAAGTCAAACAGCTTGGGCGTCGTGTTTAACATGTTATTGATAAATTGATTGAGAATAACACAACGTTATAAGCAAGTTGTAATACTCTACGTTTCAACCACATCGGGTGACCTCTGTTCCTTTGTTATGTGATTTCGATTACAACACTCCTGAGGAAGGCCACCCGAGGTGGTTGTAACGTACAGTATTACAACTTGCTCATAACGTTGTGTTATTCTCAATCAATTTATCAGTGAACACTAAAACAGTTAATCTTTTCAAATGTCGCCGGAACTACTTAGTCATAACGACGTTTTGTCCGGGTTTCAATGCAAACTTAAACGCGGCACCTTGAACAAATCTGCCTCGTTGTTTTCAAAGTAAACTGCAAGTACGTATACCTGATTGTAGTTTACGTGCGGACCGGAGAATTGAGATTGTTTCGATTTTCAAGTTTTCGTGTTCATTTTACCTGTTTTTAAGCTGATTAAACCAATATTAACGATTCCTCGTTTTTCACTTGATTTATGGATGAAATTTAGAACGACATTTTAGTCCTCTTGATTTTCTGATGCTCCGTTAGATTAGCCCCTATCTCAACTACTTCGACAGTATGAATGTCTCATGAAATTTAAACTGGTGTATTTTGAACCGCAGTTGTTATCACGGTACTGATTTGGACAGTTTCGAGCATATGTAACATTTCATATGTTGCCTTGAGAACATCGCCATTAGTTAGTAATTTTTGACTTTCGCCAGTTTCCGGACATTTTTGGAGGCGGTGCATAATTCATTTTCAGTTTAACACCAGTTTATGTGTGAGTGCGTCAAAGACTTTAACCGCAAACTGCGATGCCAAAAGCATAAAACGTTACTGATGGTTATCTAAAAACACATATGATGGTGTTAGTCTACAACAGATTTTAGTAAACCGCACGCCTTTCTGCCATTTGAACACAATAAATATAGGAGAGAATAACTGAATTACGACATCACTTGTAAGTTTCAACAATTTAAGCCGATCTGAAAGATCGGCTGTATCTTCTTGTTATGGCAGCGCTGCGTGTGATTGATTCACAAACTGTTACTAGTGAGCATTGTAAAACAGCCATCTCAGGAACACTGCGTTTAATACCGTGAGCATTTTTTTAAATGTTCATCCTAACACCTTATGTTGGAACAGCATGTCAATAGCAGAGTTAAAACTCTAACTCCAAAATCGCAACAAATGTCACATTCTTTAGACATGGAAATTCGACATTATGCCAGGATATCCGCATAGATTTTCATCGAATCCAGCAGAACAATTTCGGTCTTCATTTGAGCTACAAATTCCCATAGCATTTGTGTACGTTACAGATGCTTGGTGACTTCCTAAGAGTCACATTATTGATATATGCAATGATATTTCTATTGTACTGTTGGTTATGGATTTGGATATTAGAAAAAAAGAACGCAAAATTAATGTCACAACAATACTAATGCTCATTCAACAAATTCACTCTTTTTTGTTCTCGTCTGTTCCAATCACAGGTTTAGTGATTAACAAACGGATGCAATATAATTGCAACTTACGTGACCAGTCAGACGGAATATGATAGATTACTGCTACCATATAAATTATATTGGGGTGGTGATGGACGGTATTCAGCACCCTAAATTGTTATTAGTAGATTTGTCAAAGTGCGATAATCTTCGTAACGTTCAGAAGGCTCACGTATATCGCGATTTAGAATAAACTTATGTGCATGCTGAACACTTCAAAAAAGGAGAATTAACATAGGAAGCAATTATTTTCTAACGTAGCCGTCCCGTCATGCATAACTTTCAGGGGCGTAGAGTACTGGTTCACTCTGGTGTTGGATTCCAATTATAAACAGGTTGACGCCCGAACGTCTAATAGATCTATCCAGCGATTTGAAGATCGATCCGATTCTCCATGAAAAGTTAATATGAGTATCAATTTTTCCGGGTTAAAATGAATAGAACTATGTTGTCACCATTCTATAACACCCACCTACTACTTAATTCAGTATGATATCGCTGAACGGTTATTTTTAACATCGTTGCTCTTCTTCAGTACTGTTTGTATATCACTTACGGCAATGGACTGTGGGACGTTGAGACAGCGGATTCATCAGGACACATTCCTACTCATGTTTGTGAATAGGTTAAAGTTTTCTACTTCCAGTAGTCCCCCTACATCATTGTTGAAAGATCAGTGAGGATTAGAAGCAATGTATTTGTCATTAACTAGGATTCTAGGAAAACCAAAGAGATTTTAACTTTTAGTAGAGCAGTCAAAAACGTAAATGCGCACGATTTATGGTCTGGCAAATTTCTCTGCATATTATCAGATGCGTACGATTGCTTACTGCCTATCGGAAATTCGTGGAAGAGTCATTCAACATTCTAGCAGAACTTAAATTTTGACATTATCCTGAAGAACACGCCTGTGAGATAGTGGGGTTATTTTTTAACACGCAAAAACATGTGTCTGTGTTGTCTGAACGGGAGATCGTCACGCCCGAAATCTTTTCCAAGACACTTAACGTCAAAATGTGTCAACCCAAATTTCTTATCCTTCCATCCCCAACCGACCCTGATGTTTTTTTGATGAATACAAAACAGCACTGCGTGGGTCTTATTACAAAGATTAAGATAAATCGTCTGCAAAGTAACCCCTTGCGATTATTTTTACAGAGGTTCTTCATGGTGACCATCACAGATCAAGAGACCAGTGCTCTGTTACGCTGGCCGTCCCCAAACTGACTGACATTTTGTTGTCTCGATAAAACTGCACAGAATTACCAAATACAAAGATCTTCAGTAATAAGATGGCCTTCTAGCAAAAGCTTCAACCACAATGTTCTTCATAGTATGTGCATTTGGGCAAAAAAGAGATGCATTGGTTTCAACAGGATTTTCACGCACGGTCAGACTCGAGACTCATGTCACGCAGTTTAGTTTCTACAAGGTGAAAGCAAACATGCAAACAGTGGTCATTCTGTTACCTTTTGTCACTTATCGTAATGTCGCCCGTAACCTGCAATCAGTTAAGTTTGACGATTTATTTTTGGTTAGCCTGTTTTGTGCACGGACTATTTTGTGTGTTCTTCAACAGTTTCGTAAAGAAGGCCCTAAGGGGACAGAACTGAATCTGCACACTGATGTCTTTTCAGTGTACAAGGGGTCAAATGCATACGTTTGTAGTTAGCCAGATGCAGTATAATTAAGCGTGGAACTATTTACTAGGTGACGTGAAAATCTGCAACAATGTTGGATTTATTCTGCCGTTAATAAAATGAACGAATATTGTAATTTCTATATAGCTCTTTGACATGGGATATTTGAGAGGACAGCACTCTTGCGGACTTAATAGTGCCAACTCTCGGAAACAGGTGCTGCGACTCATAGTCCGTCTTAAATATTCTCATGTCCCTCATCCAGGTGTTTGATGGTACTAATAATACTCCTTTGCCTTCGGAACCGGACAGGAGATTTTCCGTGTCTGATCTAGCCGCAATTCATTAAGGTTCTTACGGTGAGAAGCTGCCTGGATTGAAGCGGAAACTTCTTACCGGAAGGAAAGTTCACGCATTATTCCCGACCGTTCCCAATAACCATCACGAAAATCCTGGGGACGGCTGAACTATAGTCGATGCATTTATAGGTGAACCCAACCTCATCTTTGTATCACCCCGTCAGACGTACTTTCCCTGGTCATCTGAGTTTGATGCAAACAGTGATTGGTGGGGTTTATTGTTTAGAAAGATGACAGCCTGATACAGTTAACAGTTTGCAGAATAATACAAGTTTTGAAAGTAATTTTGCATGGATATACACTTTGGAGTAACTTGTTTCTCGAAACTCAATATTTATTGGTTTATAGCTTAAAGTAAGCCAACACAATGCGGTTCTCTGTAAACTAAACACTTTGAGCGTCTAAAATGACAGGTGAAGACCTTGTAAACAGCAAAATGTAGTAGAATACTGCAGAATACTCGGAACGTCAGATATACTAAATCACAATCAAAATCATGCTTAAAGTTTAGGTAATGTGCAAGTTGTCTCAAAGAGCTTGCAGAAACTTTATATGTCTATCAGTTTGCTTAACACTTCCTTACTCTCAGAGCATTGAGAATGTCTTATCATAGGTAAAGACAGTTGAAACTTTTAAATATTCTAGGTTTGTAGAAAACATCTGCAACAAAATTAGCAGTTATAAACAGAGTGACATTTGACAAAATATTGCAAGAATCGCTCGTCATCCGGAACGTTTTATTGCCAACTTCTACCGAATACTTTGTTTGCACTGTTAACGACATCTTAGCAGAGATCGTATTTCTGTGTACACCTTTCTTAAATAATACAATAAATCAATATTTCACTGAATCGCCGTCTTCTTTTTGTTTACTATGTTAATTTTAAGGCTTTTCACTAAGGCGTCTGCCGATAGATTAGAACAGACAGATGCAATAACGGTCATTGGCAAACTTGAATTTTTTACCGATCTGATTAGGTCTGGGTAACCACAGTAAAACTGGACAACTGCCGACGGAAAGGTATCTCTTAGATATTACATACATATTATTCAGTTGAACTTTATCGCAGAAATAAGCAAGACTGAAATAATAGGCAGTGTTTGGTGATACCTTTTACAGGGACTGTGTCTAAAAGCAACAGAAATGCTCAGCCTACTATATGCATTTGCTGTTCCCATTGTAGAAGAAGCCCAACCGTAAAGAATCCTCACTTCGTTTAGACTTGAACCAACGAAAGAAACAGCATTCCAGACGCAACATGGATGATTGGGTCTCTTCTAATTTATCAAATCTTCCAAACTACTTATTAGTAATACAAGTTTAACTTTCATCGGCGACTTTGGTAGATTCCAGCCTGAACCGACTAAGAAATCCTGCTTGGGTAGTCAATCTGCCGGATCGTTTGGTGGATTCCATATAACTCAGCGGGTGGGTAACTACGTCTAAATGTGAAATCTCTGTACTTACGGTGGGGCTTCGTAGCTCAGTTGGTACAGCACTTGTCTTGTCCGCGGATGTTGTTTCTGCCAATGAAACGAATCCAACGGAAGTCCGGAGTTTTCGTAATTGGGTCTTTTCAAACTGTCAAGTCTGTCATGCAACTTATCGATATTTCAGTCATACCATTTATGTTACCAGTACTGGTTTTCAAAATATTTGCTGACAACTTATTTGTTGCATCGACCACTGTCATTAATTTTCTTCGAATACATTACAAGAACTACTAGTTTATCTTAACAGTATTTGAGGTTTGCCCACCATTACAATCCGACTTTCGTAAAAATTGCATTGAGAACTTCAACTACCTTCAAATGCTTAGTAGCACATAAAAAATAGACAATAATTTATCGATGAACACTAAGAGGTTTCAATATTAATTACCATTCAAAACTAGACGCAGCATCCGCATTTAAGTGTAGTTTTCAACCAACTCTTTTGACAATTACCCTGGTCTCTTCAGTGGACAGCGTTGACTGTTGTGTTGTGAAAACGGGAATTCAGGTAAGTAAGCAATGTATTGTCTGGTAAGTCGCAGAACACTGGAATCGAGACTTGGTAAGAAAAAAATGAGTTAGGGGGAAATAAACTCCTTCAGTCATTGAACAGTGACTAATTTATGAAGCCGTTTAGATCACTAAGCACGCAAGATGAAAGGATGTGTGATGCCCATCTCTCCTTCTATCTGTAACTGAATTGTTAGTACAATGTGGGTTCCATGCAACACTAGTGATCACGGTCCTGAATACCAAGCTTGTAGATAATTATATAAGTATATACGTGTACAGCCGGTTACACAAAACGTTCTGTTACATAAGTTAGGCGCGTAACGAGAAAACAATGAAATTAACGAACATCGCTTGGGTGGGATCAAGGTTCACTGCCACGGTAACCAAATTCATTGCGTGAGCAACTTTTGCCAACAGAGGGCCGGTGCGTGACGCTTAATCAACAATTACCCGGAGAACGCCAGCAGCCTAGGATTGCGGTTGCGCAACTGGACTGTGAAAGAATCGCCGCAGTCAAGCAAATGACCTGTTGTAGCTATGTGTTTCGTGACCGAATACGCCGGATTTCTGTTCGGCTGTTGGTATGCTGATCCACATTGCGGCATTGACTGCACTAGTCACTTGGAGATGTTCTCCGCCTTTCTCTGCCGTAAGTTTCTGCCCGTCTTCCCAATGTATGAGCCTCCGCAACTGCAAGTAAACTGGTAGATAACAGGAGTGACAGAATTTTCGGGGAAAGAACGATAGGGGCAGTGGAGATTCATCCTGCGAGTAGAACGCAACAAGTGCAACTCTGCTGCGGGACATGTGCGATCAATGCCTGATTTCAACTCTCGACTAACATTGGTAATATTGTGTAAGGAAGGGTGATAAAAACCTGCTTCTCCGGCGCCGATTGTGGTTGGGAGTTAGCCACCTGTTCCTTGCAACAAATTTCAATAAATTTGGCTGGATATCTATTCGCAAGCTGAACATTCTTCAAGAGCTCCTCATCTGACTTTAGGGGGTCGGCCGTGTACAACTTCCCTGCTCGATGAAAAGTCGTCCGCGCCAAAATACGTTTGTAAGCCACAGGCGCAAGTGAACAAAATTGTAATTACTGTCCAATCCATGTGGATTTAGATAAACAGACCTCATAAGTGTACCGTCTAAGCGCCCAGAAATAAGGACGTCTGAGAATGATAGTGAGTTATCTAGCTGTTGCTCCTGTGTGACACAGAGCTTTCGATGAGTGGGATTAAACTGATGTAAGATAGTAATAAAATGATTGAAATCGGTAAATATTAGAATTTCATCCACATAGCGCTTATAAAACAAAGAATGGTCAATATAATCCGAAAGTCTATCTTCGACCATTCCAAGAAAAATATCAGGCAATGTTGGGCTCGTTGTTACACCATCAACTTGCTTGTAAGCACATCCACCGAACTCAATCCGGATGTTTTCCGTACGTATGAGTCAATTATTTAAAATAATCGACAGGAATAGATAAAGAAATATTACTAATCAAAGTAAAATTGCAGAAACAACTAAATGTTTCATGTAATGGAACGTCTGTGAATAGTGAGTCAACGGCAATTGAGTAAATCTGTGTGGAACTTACCAAAATATTCTCCATAATCTCACACAACACACAGGATTCCTTTAAAGAATGGGAGATGATGGTTTCACGGTTGAGATCAAGGGGATGAACTAGCTAACGAACAAGGTTGCGGTAAGCCAAATCACCCATGGCAGAGATGGGCCTCAGTAGGACATCGGCTTCCTGAAATTTGTGTGATCCTCTCATTCTTGGTGCAGAGGTGTACAGGTGTGCGAAATGTTTGCATCTCGCAATCTATGTCTTTTTACCGCCTTGAAGAACTGGATAATGAGAACTCACTGTTTCAACTTATATATATATATATAATTAGTTATGTTAAGTGATCGAGGCCTCAATAACTAACTGATCATGAAAACCACATCAGGCAGACACTTAACGAAGTAGGAGAGTGTTTATCTGCAATGATTTTATTCAGCAACCATTTCAAAGGTCGAAAGCCTTACCGTCATAAAAATTGTTTAACAGAAATACAAGTTCTTCCGGTTGTAAAATGAATATAGGAAGATACAATTCGCATTATTTAAAGTAGGCCTGCAACTCACCGACAACTTTTGTCTAGAATAATTCGTACTGTGGATAAACTTCCGTATATTGTTTATTTTAGAGAACCCTCCAAAATGCGCATTGGTACGTCGTTTTTTAATCAAAGTCGTTTTGGTTTACAATAAATCTGTTCAGAATAAAATCGGTAAATGTAACAGATGTGAATAACACGCGTGTAGCTATCGCTAACGATAAATGTGATAATTAAAAGTGTTAGTTGAGAATTACAAGTTATACAGTTCAAATGAAAATGTGTTCTTATGCCATTCCAATGGGACCGGCTTAGTTGTTGAACGACTCCAAATAGTCAGAGCCAGTACTGGGTGAAATTAATTCACCAAATTATCTTGCCACCATGGCTGATAATCGTTACATAAAGTACGTATTGTTTGATAGTATGGAAGTATCCTAGTACAACCGTTTGATTGAAAGTTCAGATTTTGGGTGCAACCTACAAAAACCAGTTAACCAACTGACTTTCCCGACCGTCCATTTGCATTAACTACAGATTGCTCTAATGTGGAATGGGGGTATCCGTTAGTCCGACCGATTCACTAGGGTTTATGATGCGATAGTTTTATTGTAGCCTTATCATGACACAACGTGTACTGATTCAAGGTGTTCTATATAAACCTTCTGGCATGTTGAATGCCCACTTCCAACATCCAATAAATTAGGAAATGTTCAGCATATCGGCAGGTTCTATCCAGGTTGTCTTGACTTTTGTAGATTTTCCATACATCCATACAACCCCACAGTTAAAATGAATTGAAGCGAATTCATACGCTTCAGCAAGCAGTAAAACACAATTAGATCAGTCTCATTAACCTTTTTAACAGTCAGTTTTCACTCAAGCTGCTGATCCTTGCTGTGCTATCCGTATTTGGACAAGTCTTTAATTTAGCATTATCACTAACACTGATAGGTTTAGCCTCAGTACTCATCACACAACCAAAATATGTCATCACCAATAACAGTATGGTGATATTGTTATACACCAGCGATCGGCGGCAGTGAGCACCAGACCATTAACCGAATCAAGTGAGGCAGAAGCAAAATAAATGACAGTCCCAAATGTCAGATGAACAGAACATACATTACAATATCGGAGGCAAACCTGCACTTCCCTTGTAATGTTCCAGGAGTAATTTAGGTATATGGAACAAGTGGTGAATGCTGAAACCAGACAGTCCTGCAAGTGAGAGTAAATTCTATGCATCATGTTGCATAATAAATAGTTCTCGACAAACCATCGTTTGCGAACGCGTTAATAGTGCCAATGTTTAAGGTGCATTTTGAACTACTTAATCTGTGTCGGTAGATACACTTTTAGCAACAAATCAGGTGCATTTGATCGTATAGACCTATTGCCCTAAATGCCGGTATTGTCAAAAACTGAAAGATGTGTGTTTTGGCTTAACAAGCATTCATCTGCCTATGGCCGAAATATGCACTGAGCCCCTTCAAAAATGTTTGGTGTATTGTTTTGAATTTATGGAAAAGATAGGACAGAAAACTGACTCTTGGTTCTGTATGATGTTAAGCTAATTCAGTCATTTTGAATGTGCTTGAATCCGATTGAGAAGCAAATATTTGAAAAAACTTTGATAGCAAAAGCTGACATGTTTATCAGCAACGTTCTGCCTTGGACCCAGAAGCCTTCTTGGACCAGCTAAACCAACTGAAGATTTGTGCCATAAACCTTCACATTAATCCGAAATTTATACTTCATATATGAAGAGCAGAGAAAGTGAAGTGAAGACTTTATTAGAGCGGGGGTAGTTGAGGAGAAAAACCGAAATTAAATCGATGTAATCAGTTTCAGGAGCAGATTCTTGGGTACACTAAATTCGACAGAGTAGGAAGCAACCAATTCTTGAGCACTGTAAAGGCCATTTGGTCCTTTTCGTGAAGGACTAATCTGGCAACCAATGTGAATCATTTTGACCTGTGCAAGACCGACAGATATTTACCGATATAAAATTCAGTCGACCATCAGATTCAGCATGGTACCATTGTAAACACTTATAGGTGTAGTTTGTAGATTTTAGTCCACGCCAGAGTGACCTTTTAAATTTGCCACTTTTCCCATACCCATTCTCATTAGTAATGGTTTAAGCCATAGAAATTCCTACTCTACATTTTTGCTCGTATAAACAGTACAGCGTCAAAGAACTAAATGAATTTATCGTGTTCCTGAGCGTTCAATGTCTCCTTTTTATCGAAACTACAGAAAGGTTTATAATCAAGTGCTGTTACTGACTGGGCCAGTCAGTATTCTGTCGTCATTTGGGCAAGGAACCAACCCACTAAAATCAATATTCGGAATTTACCACTTACCAGTGTTTCTGTATGCTTCACGTCTGACATTTTGTCGTCAAATAAAGTTGCACATTTTCGTCTACTTTTGCTTTAAATTACGTCAGATTTATAACCACTTCAACTGGTCTAATAAAACTCGTCGTGGAAATAAAACGCCGTTGATATGCGTTTCTCTTGAACTACTACCTGACCCAATCATGTACATCTTAAACGTGACCAAAGATGTCACTTAAACCACAACTTTTATATCTCCATGAAAAATTTCTATTCAAGATTCTTAAGGTTACGAGGGTAAGTATTAGCGGCAGAACATCGATAAACAGAAATTGGTTGCAGTCATCCATCCAGCAGGTGGACTAACTACTGCCACCACAAGGTCTACAGAGGCTGAAGTAATTATATAATTACAACTGATGGATATTTCACAAAAGTGAATAGGATGATTCAGTACGGGTGCTGATTTTTCGAAGGAAAGGTAAACGTCAGTTGATTAAGTTGATAGAGTCTGGCGTCGGAGTGTTTAAGTCTTGAGGGTTAAAACAAATATAATCAATAAACTGCCACAATCTTCTTATTAAAAGTCAAGACCATTAGCATTAATCACTCGGTTAATTTACCATATTAGACGGATAGTCCATGTCATCAACAAGGGAAGGTAAAAGATATTTGACTTGATATTAGTCATCTTTTGTATAAAGAAACCAAGAAGATTCAGATTCGTAACGTATAACAGAATAGTCACATGTAAACGTCAAAATTTGTGACTGACTCAAATGGAAGCTTTGGATGCAAAAATGCAAAAACCCGTAACAAGTGGAGGAAATTTTTAAGGGCAAAATAATTACATTCCTTAAGTTGTTTAAATGGAGAATAAACTCCGTTGAGGTGAGAAAGAGAAACGTCCTAACAGACAGATATTTCAAGGATGAATTTAGTAAAAGTATAAGGCCTTTGGTAGTGAGGCAGATTAAACTATTTGGAAGTGACTCAACTAGTGGAGGGGTATTCATGAATTCATAACACGGGAACAAACGTAGACAGGGTTGAAAACACTTGAATACTTAAAACGTAATAAGAGTTGGTGATATGTTTGACGGAAAGATCTGTATCAACTTATAGTTTAAATTGAGAACTGGGATACATAGAAGGGTATTTTGTTTACCACGAATTTAACGTAACCGGCTTGCATAAAACTGGTCAAAATTTGGATAAAGTTTCTGATGGTTAGCAGTCTTCAGACATGTAATGTTTTTTTAAACTATGGTCAGAAATTTCGTACATCCTTTGAGAAAAAACTGAAGGTAGTTTATCTGGCTTTCCTGCTTCTTCAGTCTCAAATTACTTCACGGCTTTAAAAACTGCATGCTTAAGTGGGTGGAACCTGACAGTTAAAGTAAGAGCTTCATGAAGAAATTCCTTCTTACAATTACGGTTCAAACCATCAACGCTAGAAAAGGACTCACTGCACCTCGGAGTTTTTCAATGGCTGCCGGATTTCATGGTAGATTTTTTAATGCGCAATATCTGAACATGCATAAGATTATTTTTGACTGACAGTAAATTGACTTCACTCTTTCACTGTCTTTTATGTCAAGTGCATGCTACTTCGTCTCATTGTGACAGGTTGTTCATAGTCGTCCAATCAATGGTAGCAGGAAGGTTTGATAGGTCAACAAAAGTGTTTGTGTTAGATTTTCGTGAGGTCCTCTGACTGGGTGCACGAAGAACAGGTATCCACGTCAACCAGTGCTCTGGCAGACTGGACGGATGGACCGAAAATCGCCTTAAGAGAATCATAGAACTGCTTGTGTTGTCGGCGATCGGCTAAGCCACCAGTCGTCATTGAGTCCGCGAACACACTCGGTCAGTTGATGGCGAGTAATGCGGAATGTCGCTTTCTTGTCTTCAATGTTCATGTCTGTTGTGGATGCGACAAACACCGCACTCTTCTTTTGTATCAAGCTGAAGAGCGTTGTGTTGTTGTCGCCAAGCCAGTCTGGCCGTTCCTGATGTTTAATACCGTTCATCTCGGTGGCTGTTGCGTGATCTCTTATTTCAGCTGTTACCACTTACCTTTGGGAATAGTAGATAAAGAAGTGTCTTTCAGACGACGTTGAAAATCAGTTTTTGTCCTTGCATGCTCTAATCATTTGGCATCCAATTTCCACAGCTTTTCTGGATGATCGTCTTGCACATATGGATAAACGATTTAATCCCGACCGATCTATGATCTATGTTACGTCCGGCGCCGGTCATCTCTCGCGTGATATGCATATCACGAACGCCCAGCTGCTGTACAAATACGTAATCAATCAGATGATAATGACCGCTTCCTGAGTGAGTCCACGTAGTTATATCACTAGCAACCAACTGGGATCGGATTTGTGACAGGTAGCTGGTGGGTAATACGCAAGAGGAGCTGATGATTACTGTTTTCGTTGACTGAACCAAAGCCGTAGAGTCCGATGTCTCCTAGCCAGTTTATCAAATCGTGCCCAACTTGAGCATTCAAGTCACCCAGAACAAATAGTTGGTCACTCGATAGTCGTGGACGGCTGATCATCGCACCGGTCCTTTGTATCATGAGTGTGACAAATGGTTGGATCACGAACATCAAAATTGTGGCACATTTACCTTGATCGAGTTGCAGGCGGGTGGACAGGATTCGAAGATGGATGTAATGCTACTTGCCTATCATCAAAACATTGATGCGATTGTGAAACAGACACCATGCTTCCGGGCACCGTCTGCCGGGTAAACTATCCGGTATAAGGTGTACCCAATACCCGCTTCCCGTAACTTACCTTGGTCTGCAAGCCTTGTCTCGCTCAAGGTTGCGACACCAGTGCCGTGGCGGTTGAGTTTCATGGCGATGGCAATCTGGCGCGGCAATGTTGTTGCGGCGTGGCATTCTGGCAGTCCAACGCTGCACTGAACCAGCAACACGCGCACACTCTATGTCCCAACGGAAAACATACCGCGTCTCCGGGCATATCTCAGGTTGGACCTTGTGTGTACTGAGGCTTGTGTGGACGGTATTCACTCTAGGATTCATAGTAAGAAGATTATTGGAGGAGGGAGAACGGAAGGGTTTGGCAGTAACACATTTTCGCTCACCTACCTTGTCGGAAACAGCAGATAGATCGACCCAGTGTCTCCTGTGCGAGGGCCGACGCAGTATCTCTTTTGAAATTTTTATTAACGTAGAACGCTCAGACCTAGGCAGGAGAGCGATTAAGGCCCTCAAACAAAGCCTTTGGCTCAAAAGCCTGTGCCATAAACCAGCGCGCGGTACACACAAACGCAACATCGTCGACCGCACACAACGATCAAATTGCAGCAGCTACGCACAATCTCGAGGGCCACACCTATAAATTCAACATGCTCGCACAAGACATACATAAGACACGCTACTGTAAAACCAAACAAGTCATAGGCATATAGACCCAGACTAGACAAAAACAAACACTGAGCAGAACCAAAAGACAACATACTAGCACCATCTACAACAAGGGCATCTGACTTTAGCCTGGCTGCTCCTCTTTGGTCAGCCTGATATGGCTGAACCTGCAAGGACCGATGTCCTATTCAGTATAGCCCGTCGCCACCACACCAAGGTAGCAGGACAAGTCGAATCTTCACTTGCTTTCGCGCCGGATTCAGCAAAGTTGCAAAGAGTGATCAGCCAGCTGCACAATAGAAAAACTACAGGCAAAGATGGATTGCCAATTGAAGTGCTGAAAAGTCGCGGAACGACGTTCGAACATAAATTGCCCAGCTGGTTCACTTCTTCGGGCGGCAGGAAATAATGCCGCATGACTTCGAGGTTGCCCTTATCGTGCTCTTGTTTAAAGGATTGGGTGGCAAGTAATGACCGACAGCGATCGGGGCATTAGTCTGCTGAGCCTTGCAGGCAAGGTGCTTACAAAAATCCTTCTGAACCGACTGAATGCGGGCATTTTGAAGCCATTGTTACTGAGCAGCAGTGTGTGTTCCAAGCGAGTCGCAATACGATCAACCTGGTGCTTGCTGCTAGACGAATTCAGGAAAAGTGCCGGGAAATGCAACCAGACCCTGTACGCCTTCTTCATGGACTTCACCAAGGCCTCTGATCCCGTGGACTTTAAGGATTTGTGGACGGTGCTTGGTAAGTTTGGATGTCCAGATAAGGTTGGTAATTTGATTAGGACGTTGCATTTTGGTATGAAGATGAAGATACAATCATGCTGTTCGACCTGCGACAATTTTGTCATTATCACTGGCGTGAGGCATTGTTGCGTTCTAGCCTATATATCTGACTGCAGTGCTAACAGTTGCTCCTCAGAACTCGGCGGAGTATAGCGTTGTATCTGAGTGCCTGATGGATGGGCGCCTACTGGATTTTTGATGTTTCGGCGCCCCAACCCGGTTATATACCTCAACGGTGAGCATGCTTCTGCTCGCAGATGACAGCGCACGATACAAACTCAGCGAAGACGAACTGCAGCGATTGGCCAAGGCTATTTTGACCGCGGCATCCAAATTTGGATTGGATATCAACATGGGTGGGACTTTTTCTTTCTTCCAGCCTTTTCCCTGCATGGGTGCTGTTCCAGAAAATGCACCCTCAAAGTTACGTCAAGGCAGACGTCTAAAGCTGCACAGATTTCTACTACTTGGCTAACAGGTTGTCTACAGGTTTATCCGCGGACCGCGAATTGCGATCTCGTGTAGCGATGGTTGATGCTGCTTTCGGGTCTCTTAAAAGACGTGTCTTGCAGACGTTGTAGCATCGAACTGTGCTCGATCAGAGCCGCTTCCGTTTGCAATGTCTAAGACACATGTTGGATATTCGATGGTTGGGCATGATTCCGAGCACTGAGGTACTACGGCGAGCGGACATGAACGAGCTGTAAGCCCTGCTGTTTTTGAATCTGATTCGATGGCTAGGTCACGTCCTTCGGATGGGCGATGACTGTATTCCAAAGCACCTGCTCTATGGATAACTGAAAATAAGTAGGCGACATCCTGGTGGTCAAAAGCGGAGATATCAGGGTGTTAATCAGGTCAATCTTTCACGTTGTTATTTTGATTTCAGATGTGGAGAAGACAGTAATTAGTAAGAAAATCTGGGGAAATATGAACCGGACGGGCGCCCTCGAGTTCAATGGACAATTATTGCGAGACCGAGAACGGAGGTGCATGGTACGCAAGAGAAACATCGATACCACAGGTCGTGTGGACGTGACTATATGACGTTGCGATGTGTGATGCTGCGTATGGGTCGGCCGCCCCAAATTAGTAGGTCACCAACATACTCATAGCACAGAGTTGGCCAACAGACCACCAGTAAGTTAGACTCAAATAAGTTGTGTCGGTCATATCCATGTTTTCTTTCTGTTCGCATTGATCAACGACCACCGTTGTTTGGAAACTCACCTGCTCCTCTTTTCAGAAACCTTGATGTCCGTGACCTTCTACCTTTCATTTACTCCAGCATTGTTGGTGTACTCTATTATGAATATCTTGTGTTTTCACCCAATCCATCCTTGCATTTTGTTCCTTCTCTTATCCACTCTAGAGTGCACTAGCATGTACTTGTATACTGAATCATTTTTTGTGTTACTTTCTCTACATTTTTCTGCCAAGCTTAGATCTCATCGTTGGAGTCTCTCCGTTTACTTCCCGATAGATAGGGGCTTCAGTTTCGTGCTAGCCTCTCAACTAACTAACAAGCATTGGCCGGCTAGGCAAAAAGGCTACCATCCACACGCCTCCTGATCATATTACTTCGAGTTTACACCGGATACGTGGTATGTAAATGGTGATTTTTGGGAGCAGGCATTCTTTGACTTCGGCCACTGTGACAGGCTAAATCGTTCCGGATGCCGTCAACCATGTTCATCACATATACTATTGTAGTTTAATCGTTTGAAAAGGCATCACTTTAGATTCGTTGTGATTTTCAGAGGAAGCGTACTCTTACACCCTTTCTAAATTATTGTAAAAGACAACTGGTTCAAATTAGATAAAAGCATGTTGTACCAGTCTTTTCTTCACGTCTAGCAAACATTTCGAAAGGTAACCACTGCCGCAATACGGTAACATCAGATCCGCGTATCAGCCGTCTACTGCAAATTCACTGTGAACAACAAGAGAACGCTTAGTTGTTTTATCTTATGAAATATGGACGGTCTCATTCATTAGTGGCTCAAGATCAAATTATCATGGTTCGCTCATCCTTAATAATTGAAACAAAGTTACGTTAGAATACGTGCATGTTCCCTAATGAAGATAATTTTCGGGATACTGAAACCGTTTGGTCGTTAACATTGACTTATAAATCACTCAGTTAACTAATTCGACGATTGACATTACTTGGGTAAGCAGTGTTATAGTACACTTTGTTTCATCTACCGAAGTTTAGTACAGTTTAAAATGGACCCAAAATTACATGTGCATGAACAGGTTTTGGCACAAGAAAGAAAGTCCAATTTTCCATGTCTTCCTGTATGTATTTGAAAAATAGTAACCAACCTGACATTCTTGCCCATCAACTTTCTGGCTACATGTATCGATCCTCGAATAACAATCTCAGCCAACAGCTGCTCATGTAAACAACCTGCCAGTTTGTCGGGGCTAAGCCGTTGAGCAAAACTATCAACTGTGAACAACTGCATTCGTCAACTGTGTCCGCTATTCGCATCACCGCTTTTACTGGTTCTAGTTGCGAGGGTCGTGTAATTAGCAAGTATGGTTCGTCTTGTCAACAGTAAGTCCAATCTGACGAAAGCTGTCCATCAGTGGCGCCATGCCAGCTTCAAGCCTGAACGCATCTGCAAACCGAGGTTGATGGAGATGACGAGCAAGTGAACACGCAAATGCGCGCAAGCTACTAGTCTCATGTGTGGTCCACTCCTGCAGGCTTTCTCACTACCAGTGTTTCCCAGGGCCTGCGTCCGACTTTTCAAATTTCCCACTTTCCGAAATCACAAGCTCATCTCTTAACGAAATCATTAGCATAGTGTTGCAAACACACAGCTGAATTTCATCCCATGTACCATCGAACATCAGCCATTTGCATTAGCGACTCTGTCAGTTACCGAGAAAATGAGAAGGGGGTTTTTGTTGATGCATCATTGGAAACGAGGAGAAGAGGGTGAACCGACAAACGCTGATTACTATTGATTGGCTTGGAGGAATAGAGACGAACGGAAGCAGAATCGTTGACAGAAACAACTGCCATGCAATCTATCAAACAAAATAACCACAGGACCGTTCGGTGGATTAAGAATTTGATATGACTCAACGACAACCAAGGTAAAACATTATTCCCTAAATAATTAAGTAACCCCTAAACTGTAACCATGCGATTAGTAAGTTACCTAAAAGAATATCTCTAAAATTGTCTGAGGTGCTTTCGCCAACAACCCACAAAAAGTTGTTCATAAAACAAGCATCCAATCATTCTAGGTTTAACTGAGGTCATTCTAACTAATTACTTCTAAAATGAATATACGCGTGTCAAGTTGTCACGTTTTACAATACCAGAAATTTTGGCTATTTTCTGTGTTCCTTGTTTGCATAAGTACTCGATAATTTTGGAGTAAATACACATTTCCCGATATCGATGAAATAAAGTGCACAGCCACGTGACAGAAGTATGGTCCACCATCATAACTTCAAAAATGGTGCTCTACTAAAAACTGAATGTTTTTGCATTGTACAAATGTGCCCACTGTGTTTTCTGTACACTGTTTTACTTCCTTTGTCTGATAATCTACAACTACTTTGAAAACGTAAAATTCACAACATGACCCATGAAGAAATCACCGACAATGCTATTTAGTGAATAGTTAATTTATCCACTTAATCTGTGTTTGTTTTTTAAAACTAAATTGTTCTCAACAACATTTAGTTAACGGCTGTTGGATAACAACTGCATGTAATTCCAGTTTGTTTGCTTGATTTCGGTTGACCGAATGGTCAGAATATGAGTGAGAGGTATTATTTTTTTAAAATTACCACTTGTGAAAAGTTATAGGATGCATTGTTAGAATATCAGACTACTCCGCTCACTGGTGTCTGAATGAAATTGTCACGCTCATGGTATTTCTAATGAAGGATCAGTCGAGAAATTGTTGAAGATTGGGGACTAACCAAAAACTGTGTTTTGTTAGATTACTGTTTGTTGACAGTTCATCCACTAGTTCGGTCGAAACAAATGCAACTGAATACTTACAGTTTTAGTAACATTAAGCTTCAAACGAACAATCATTTAACACTCGAAAATCAGGTTAAAATGATTCTCTCATTATTTAGACGAATTTATACCAGTTGTGAGCTACCGATTTCTTGCAATATTCGCAAACAATTTACACTAATCCAAGACGCCTGAAAATTTTTCTATAATGGTCAGTAACTAAAACAAGATAAGTTGTTTTGTTGTATGTCTTTGAGAAGGTTGTGGCAGTTGATTTTGACGAGGTAGAGTTTCTTGTGCCGGCATAACATTTTTAGGGCCTCCGTGTCTTGCGTCTTCATTGTTCGCAGGGTGGTTCTGTGATCAGAATACGTCCAAATCATTGTAGGTTACTTCTTGACTGTGATAATTTGTTTAACGAAAATCATTTTTCATAAAGAAAAATTAATACACGGGATTATAAGCCAAAATGTAGCACACATTTATCACGGAATTGCAACGAATACTTTCTTAGGTTTTGAGAGTTACGCACACTTTCATCTAGAGTATGGCTTTTATTGTTATTGTCAACTGCGTAGTTTTCTCATTTAAGTGGACAGTGACTCAGTAGCTCTCATTGTTATTCATTACTCTGGTAGGAATACACCACATCATGGACGTCAGATATATTTCAGTATGTATAAAATGAAACCGTGGTGGATTATCACACCGGAGGTGCGTCCAAAAACTCACAACGAGCAGATCGGGGACAGCGAGGGCAATCGGATTAGTCATCGCTTGACCGATTCGGACCAACGGGCGAGAAATGGCAGGCAAAGTAGGATGGACGACCAGATCGGGGTGGCAATTATTTCAACACTCGCAGGAATATCTCGACATGGTCGTGGTATACGGTCAAACCCCACAGCAGATAGATGGGGGACAACGCGAGCGACCGGACAAACCACCGCTCAACGAAATCGGACCAACGGACTAGGAGTGGCAGGCGGAAAACCCCCATAGAAGGCGACAATCACACAAACCGGGCAGTAGTGCATACGACGTGTGAGCGGAAGCTGGGGACTAGAATTCTTACTCCTAAACGCCAGCGCGGATGTAGCATGGTTACTAGCGAGTTAAACAATAAGGAGTATGCCTTGTTGGACAGCTTTTCACTATAAGGTGTTTCCCTGAAGTTTCTATCAGCAAAACAAAGATTCATAATACGCTCGAGTTTGAACGCAAACAACACATTCGGCACCGAACTTCCATGACCTTCAGTGACACTTTTCAAAAATGTTTCTTTGGAAAGAATTAAACATGTAATTGTCGAAACCAGGTTTGTCATCAGTTACATCTAAGGAAACCACAATCGCTGTCCCATACGGTAGTGATGATGTAATCAGTGTGAAACGTTTCTAGTGGGTTGTAAACATATACGAAGTGATAAAATGGGCTCACAATAGTAGGGATCACCTCTGAAGTGTTATGTGATCCATGTTGCACAAACAGAATTTACGAGGCTTCCGTTTGTGAACCAATTTGAATCAAAGCTCAACCTGAGGACTGCACCATGAAATACTTGAACGGTGGGGAGAATCTGTACTGTTTTGTGTTGAACAGCCAATGTAAACTACTGCCCAAAAGGTAACCAGTGAAGCTCTGAACTAGCACAAACAGTTCACACCTCACGTGGAGATGATTCTGACTATACGTTTAGTCGTGATGGGGTGGTCCTGTCTAATGTGAGGCCAGTAACACAGTGATTACCAAGATCGTCTCACAACATGTGGACCAAGGTTTAGTTCTAAGTCGTGGCAAGGGTGTGCTGTACTGATGGATTTTAGCAAAGTTGAAACTCGGGTCTATTGTTCCTTCTGAAAGTAAGCGAAATAAAATGTCGATCTGCACGCAAAACTTGCGGTCAAATAGGACGGATGTGCAGGTTATAAGAACGAATATATTCACTGTTTTACGTCGAGCAATTCCTCTGTTTCTTGTTTTACGTATTTATGAACGATGGCTTTATGCTGGACAGTGTCTTGTTTTATAATCAGTCTTTTCGTTTCCACCTAAAGAAAATGATCCTTGAGAAACTACCCTTATAGTGTAGATGTAGCCGGAGGCATCAAAAACAGTTCACATTGCTTGAATACTGTGCAAAATTTCCGAGGTAAATTGCCTGGAACACGGGGTGGTAAAATGATCGTGACTGTCTGTTTGGAGAAGAAGGATGTTTTTGCACCTCTGGGACACGGAGCTCTTGGGTTCAGGCATTGTGCTACTTATATGTGGCCCGGCTGTAAAAATCTCCATATCGGCCGTATTGAAATTATTCTCCGAAGAGAAGTCTAAATTTGCCGTCACGACAGCTGTGAAACTTAGAAGTTTATGGAAACCAATGCCATGTCATCAACGGTATCTCCTGATTTCTGCAAAGTTTATTTCGTAATGTCTTCCGCAGTCGAAAGTTCTTAGAACGCGCGAAAACATCCATTAATCATTAAAGTACGGCTAGTATGAAAGAGGATGCTCATGTCCTAACGGTGCTCATAAGTTAATTTATCACCTAGCTGTCAAGAGGTTGATGTATGTGTTTATTCCTATTAAATCCACCAGCCACCTAGATCTATCGGCGGCCATTCGGTTGAACACAACAGCAACCACTCTCAGATGGGAACACTGTGTGAACGTACCCGTAAAAACACGTAACGAAATAATAATAGCGTGCAAAGTGCTTTTGTCTGGATGAATCATCTCAACAACTGGCGTATTAATGGTGGTGTGTCATGCGTTGAAGTGCAAGTGAGGTTAAAGGCAGTCATATCACCCCTCATCAGTGGTGTGACATTCTTCAATGAAAGCCTTAAATAACAATGCGCATAGGCCGTGGGCTTGTTGGACCATACAAATGTCAAACGTACCAACTATGCATGATAAAAGCAAGATTAAAGCTTAACTGGTCGCAGTGTCCAGTAATCTCGTCTGTTAATTTGTTGGGCCAATTCACGCCGAGGAACTTGCAAGCGAGTTAATTCTAAAAGGTAGGAAGGTTTCAAAATTTTTGAGAAACTGACCAACGCGCGAAGTTTAATTGTATGCCACTATCCCGGCTACTTATCGAATACCGAAATATGAACAGCATTACAGCTACATAAAGCAAATCAACAATTCAGTATGGTTGGGTATCTCATCCTCAAGGGTTTTGCGCGGAACGTATTCTTTTCAAGCAAGATATAAAGGAACGTTGAGATGAAACAGCTCCACAGGACAGCTGTACATTCAATCCCATCTTTTCCATAGTCTGCGGATTCAAACTTTCTTAGGTAGCGTTTGAAAGCTCAGTCTCTCGTGATGTTGCCATATAAACCTTACACCCTAACCTCCGTTCTTGTCTGACTTTGAATGCTGTCGTATCCTAATCCAGAACAATTCCCATGGGAATGTGCACCGCGTCTACCAGTGACCCTAATCATTGTTAGTGCCTATGCTTCTCTCTTCGTTTATTCGCTCAGCACAGTGCATATGCGTGTATGCATGTTTGGATGAATTTCCATTGACCGTTTTCATTTTTTGTATGGTTGTTCTACTGCGTGCGTCTCTAAACCACCCATCGAAAAGGACGGGTAATAAAAGTGGAAGTTCGCGCGCAATCCATAAATTTTAAGGAACGTTTATTCCAGAGCTTCCGGCAAATTCCTTAAATACAGTTGACTCTAATTGGGCGGTTAGAATGACACGAAGTTTTGTGAAAAATACTGGCTCGCCAGTAGCTGTCTTTCAAAGTTTAATTAAATTGCTTACAACCTAACGTAAACAGGTGAACATTTTCCTTATAAGATGGCACAGTAAGTCATACTGCTTTAGCACTAGTCTTTACATCAAGCTAACTCATGAAAACGTACCTGATTGCAACGATGTTTTTTGTCTACTCAGTTTTAAGTAACGTTTTCACAAAGGGAACTTTCAATCTCGGTTAAACTTGTTGCTAACCTCAAAATCCGTTTAACCTTGATGTTCGAGGTTGTTTTATTCGAGAGTTTTGTGTTTTGAAATACGATTTCGTTTACTCGTTCAGCCGCTGTAGAAGGATTTCGTGATATTTAAAGGGACAAGCATTCAACGCGTCAATACTCGTGTGGTAAAATTTTGGTCATCACTTCGTTGATATCTGAAGCGAGCGGTTCCATCTTATTCAGACAAGTATTCCACTAACAATATGAATGGAAAGACTCATTACTTACTAAAAGATTACCTGAACATAGCATGACATTATGAAACAGAATCAACAGAACAATCAGATTATGTTCAACTGCGATGCCCTGATTCCTCCCGTGTTTTTATGAAGCGATATTTCTGTTTGATATGATGCGACGATTTGTTCGATAAAAAGAATGTGGCTGTCAACGACCTCATTGGTTTTAATGACACAATATAACTAACCATGTAATTCGCCCGTTTCAAACATAATGGAGAATTTCGGACGATGCTTACTGGTTTACAGGATGTCGTGTGCGAAGAATTTGACGCTGGCAACAAACCAACGAAATAAAGCTTGTTACTACCAGGATTCTGTGAATGCGTAAGTTCCGATCATTTTACGTCTGTTAGAGCAGAATGACGAAGTGTTTTTTTATATTTGTGTCTTCCTGTGTAGATGTTTTCGACCGTTTCGGTCAGTAGCCAATAGCTATGCGCCTTGTATGGTCAGCTGGTTAGACATTTGTTTTGAATACCGTAACGATTAATCACCAAACTGAATACCTGTAACTGGGGGTTCAGTTCTAACAGAAACATATAAGTACATTTTCCATCCCATATCCATTGTTAAAAATGGATCTTTGAGATGAGCGCAATGGGATGTTTGTTCGTTGCATTCAGTAGTTTATTCAGTACAGCCATTTTGATCTAACATGGTGCGACGTGATCCGAATGCTTGCCTTTGGTTTAGTAACAAGTCCTAGAGGTGGAAAGTCGACAGAACAGGCAATCCTGCCTTCAGGATGGTAAAAACGGTTTGACCCAACTCTCAGGTGCTCCAATACCAAAAGCTTTTAAAAAGAAACGACTTACTCATAAAGATTCTTTTGTGAACTTACATTACAATGACAGTTTTTCCTTAGTTGTTTGACTCATGAACGATGCGATCTCATCCTGTATGAATTTGTCTGACCATTCCGTACAAATAAAGTCCACGACTGTTCCCAAAATAGCTCGTCGCTTACTCGCAAACCAGTCTATTTCACCGAGACTGGTTCTGTCCCTGTTTTTAACTGTCCATCAGATACGCATTTCTGGACTGAACTTCGAACTGACAAACTTCGGGTTAACAGCCGATGTTCTTTTTGACCGTAAGATCATTTCGAATATACTCAAAAATGTGACAACCAGACTGAGGATTGCACAGATTTTGTCAGTATACATGTATTGATTATATGAAATTTTTATGTAATTTAAATTATTTTGGCGCGGCCTCTGGAAGTTCGCTCACAACAAACTGTTCAAACAAAAATCCAACTTATGCATTTTTGTTGTTATCCATTTTTCCTCTTAATCATAAACAGTAGGGAAGGAGAAGTGCACTGCAATGTAACAAACCGGAGTGCATTTCACTACCATACACAAAATACTTTAACGCTGCAATATCCACCGGCTTTAAAACGAACACAGCTGTTCAACAGACTACGATAAGATTGATAGTATACCGGCAAAATATGTACTCATTTCCTGGTTTGATCTGTGTTAGAACAAGTTCCTATGCAATGTTTTAATTCTTGGAATTTGTGTATGACTGACGAAACACAGGGTAAAGTTCACGTCATTACCTTCATGCTTATTTGTTAACTAGATATAGTAACTGTTGATTTTACATCCCAACCTATTGTTTACGCCAGTCTGTATGCTTCATTTACCGACTAATCTGCAATCGCTATTAGTTTTTCTCCTTTAACCGGCGATTGCAACTTGTGTGTCTTCTGGGCATAGAGCCATCGGCTCTTAATTCGTTGAGATTCCTAGATTTAGACCATAGTACAGATGATTGCAATTATGGTGTCAAAAGAAACTTTGTTTGCTTAGCCTTATTTCGGATTTGTTCGGTTCTTTTGTTGGTTTATATTTCAGGCAATTTCTCCAGTTCGTCGGGAACGATTTGTACTGCAACTACTTTCGGTTAGCTCAACGAAGCTTATCTTGTGCGTCGTGTCGTTTGACTGTCAACTTTTCGACCAATAATTTTTACCTTATCATCAGCGAAATCGAACTGAGCAAAACGGATGATAGACTACAATCTACTTCAAAATACACACAGAAAAGTCAGCACTAATAGATGTGACTCTGCTGATGTGTCATTAGTCAACAGAAAAGAGCAGAATGAAGTAAGCTATTCAGTAATCTCTTGCACAATATCAAGGGAGGCCTTCAATTCCTGTCTGAACAGATATTTGAATTTTTATTACTATTGTTCGTAACGCTTAGTATTATATAACAAATGAGTATTAGATGAGCAATGCTCCCTTAAATAGGCTCCATGATCCAGTTTTAGTTGACTAGGTTTCCGATTACAATTCGACTACATGTAACGTTCGACCTCAAGTTGTTGAAAATTGTGACTCGGTCCAGATGCTGGTCGCCTTCATGTCATGTGGACTTTTAACTGTTTGGCATCGTGAACCTGTCAGCAGGAATGTACCCTCTAGACGAATCTGCGACACCATCGTCAGCCGTCGGCACTTAATTTGCATGGAAATTATATGGAGTCAAACTGTACACTATCAATGTTCCAATAGATTCCAACCCTTTACCATATCTTCGTAGAGGTCAGTTGCTATTGGTATGCTAGAGACAGCTCGGAGTCTATTTGTGAAAATGTAACATAATCAGATAAGAGTTGGTTAAAACATGTATTTTTATTCCCACACTATGATATCTGGCGTAGAACATTCGCCTCAGTGTCTTGTCTGTCTGTAGCCTGATATAGCCCACTCTAGTACTAATCATTTAAGAAATCTAGGCTTTGTTTTAATTATTTTTCCCAAGACCAAGCGGAAAAATAACTTTATTTAAAAAAACGGTTCGCGAAGTTGCGACAAGGAGTTTTGCAAAATAGGATTTAAAGTTTCATCTTAATCCACACAAGTTGCCATGCACCTGGTTTCTTGTGATTGTCATTCAGAAATGCTGACGTCCACACGGCATATAATAATAACTGAAGCAACGCGAGGATCACGTGCAACCAAAATTACATCTGGGTAACCAGTCAGTGAGACTGTTTACAAAACAGAAATGCAGCCACGGCTTAGATCAATATAATGTGAGAAAGTGTAGTCAACAATATAATCACTGTATACAGTTGGGAAGTTCCAAAGGGGATATGAATAAACTAAGCAATCTTAGAATTCTTGAAAACAAATGAAAACACACTTCCGAAAGCCTACGGATCGTTTAAAACCCCAAATCTCGCGGTAATTATTCACCCGAATTTAAACTGACGTGGGCTGTCTGTCCGCTGAGTATGATGCCAATAAATGAAATCGCTAAGGAAACCATTAGTGAAACATATTAACAGATATAGATTCGTGGGCAGAAATGCGCTAACTGGTTTTCAATGCTCAAACAAGCATGCGTCCAAAAGCCACATATTCTAAAAATTGCTCCACTGGCACTCCCAGTCGCAACACTTTCCAGAAAGCAACTAGCCCGCTGCTTTGTTCAGAGTGAGCGGAACATTACGATTCTACAGTCGGTGTTCCAAGCAAGCGTTGATTCCATGACTCATGGTGACTATCAGACACTCGTGCAATCACGACTTCTCACTCGTCGCTACCCAGTACATTCAATCGTTTACTCAAACTGGAAGGCACCATCAGTTCTACCTGTAGCGGAAGCGTTCGAATAAAAAGTCCTTTGAGACTGAACGGTTGATAGTGTGCTTAAGTAAGACTGATTCACACGTTTCAGTTTATCAGAAGATAGTTTGTAAGCGTACTGAGCCGTCTCTGTAACCGAGTTTGGAAGTCCTAATATCAGTCAGTCATCTGCCTGATGATGATCCACCAACCCACTCTTCCACTTTCCTGCCGGTCGCCAATTGTCTTAGTGCTTCTTGGTCACATATGTGAATTTGATGGTAGTGTGATTTCACAGTTTTAATGTGCATTGCATCCCAGAAAAATGACAAAACTGGGTTCCTTTGATTCAAAACATTAACATGACAAAAACTACTGCTACAAGATGCTAACACTTAGTTCATCCCGACCGATTACACTCAACAAAGGATTCACTCTGTATAGCCAACATATAGCGACAGGAACAGTAGGTGACAACGGACTCGAACGCACTTCCGCGACAATTATACTCACTCCGTCAGCAATACATCTAGAGGAGTGGCGGATAGTGTTTTACTGGCAGTTCTTTCGAAAATGTCAGTGGATTCGGGTTTTGATTGCGTAACAACGCAGTGAACGACATTACCGGGTAAACTACGTGACCTATATAAAAAGTGTGAATAAATATCCGAATCTGTGAGATGTGTCTTAACCGCAGAAATGCTAGTGTTTGTTGCGTCAACTCATTCAGTAACCACTTATGGATGTGTTCGACTCTCCGTTGTCGAAAACTCTTGTCCGTCCTGTAAATATACCGCAAACTGTTACCGCAAATGCCAGTGAAGTGCTAAAGTGAATAACAGACAAAATAGTCTGATGAATTACAGTCAGAATCATGCATGTGAGAATCATGCGCGTGGAGAACAGCAGTCCGAATTCATTAGCTGGGCAGGACAGTTTCAAGTCAGTTGTTACTACTTAACTTCATCAGTTGCAGTGTGTGTGACAGTCAAACAAAAATAAATATACATTGTGGGATCTATCTAAGTTTTAGTCGTCTTTCGTTAGCCAGGAATTTCTCTGTTCTTTTTCAGATAACCATCGGGAATTCTGCCTTCTCCTACAGATGTGGCCATCAGCACAACATAGGTTTCGGACCAAAACGCAACTGTACGCTCCGCGCCAACAGAAAATACAGGTTGGTTTCATGTCAAACTGGTTGATTGTCATGTCAGTTTTCAACCTTTCTCGTGTGCTAACTGCGTTACTTAACACTGGAACATTATGAAACAGTTAAATGGTTAAAGACGGTACAGAGAGTCGTTTTACTCAAACTTGGCAAGGGTTCTGGGACAGTCATCAGAAATAAAGCGGACTTTGTTGGAAATAAACGGCTCGCCGGTTGGTAAACTTAAATTCAGTTTGTGCCAGAGTTCAAGGACGCTACAAGTTTTGCTGTTACGTGGATACGTCATTTATGCTCAATATTAACAAACAAAACCACTAGGGATGCGTATGTCACCGCTGATGGGCTTATCGAAATTTCACAAAAAGTGTGTGCAACTGAGGGCAATCACCTGCACGAACAACCCGATATTCCATAAACTGGCTAGATGACTTGTGAACAATCCCGAACCAATTCGTGAATGTCTCATTTCTCTTTGTGGAAAATATTTATCTGAATTTACCAAAACTCTGTAGCACAATTTTATAAGTGGTACTAGGGAGAATTTCTCTGATCTCGACTGACTATTCACGAACTTACCTTTGTATGAGATTGTCGATTTCTATGTACCTTTATTTCTCGTTCAAATCCATTATTATACTCCAGTTGATTATCTTGCAGATGTGATTCACATATGCAGCGATAACGTACGGTTTACTTCCAATGGTATCACATACAGAAAAATCTATGACGTGACGGTCTATCAGGATTGACAGTGGTGGAAAATTTCCTGAGGATGGTTGAACGGGAAATTTTGCACTCCGTTGATTGTAGAACACCCAGTTTCCAAGATTATTTTGCCAAGCCGTCAAGCAACATGAATATCTGCTTCACAGCTGTGAGATCATCCATAATTTGCAATTACTGGAAATCAAAATTCCTTTTCTCAGAGAAGGCCATCTTTTAGCGGACAACTACTCAAGTGACGTGCTTCGTAGTCCAATGCATTTGTTGTTCCATTCGGTAGTTCATCAGCTGCAGGATTTGTTTAATCTCCTAACTAACAGAGAAATACCTGATCCAGTAAGTTGCAGACCTTAAAACCTCCAGCACCAAAGTTGTCTTTAGGTTATCTGCATCACTGTTTCACATGTACACCTCAGGTAATAAAGTTCTTTTCGTGTGATATTTGTCTCCTCGGCTTTCCGGCTGATTACTGTTTTCAAGACGTTTTGTTAACTACCACTATCAGTTTGCTACAACGGTTTTCTAGTCTTTCAGACATGTTCCAACTTTTCCAATGCCAAAGTCCATTGTATGCAATCCGGAAATCAGGTGAGGCTCAAAATTCGTCAGTTGCACGTCTTCGATAATTCACAAAAATGACAACAGAATGATACTCGTCCATTAACGGTCAGGACCACTATGCTACTGCTCCACACTAGATCGTCGTCGCCCTCTTAGCTTGCGATTCCAACAACTTTGGTTCAACCGGAAATTTAAATTTTGTCACATTTATTCGAAGGGTAGAATACGCTGTGATGTTATGTGGGCACTAAATGATGATTGTATGTTTCATTTTGTTCGCTTTCCACGGCACATGATGCCTTTTTGGATGGTACAACAGCAGAGCTGACACTCTCATTTAGAGCGTGTTCTTGAGCTTGAACAAGCTACATAATAATCATATGAGCATCCCGTGTGAAAGCTATCCTCAGCCTCCGTAGCTCAATGGATAAGAGCATTGGTCCGTTACATGAGAGGCCGGCGGTTCGAAATTCTTTCGGGCTATCTTTATCCAGTCTAGAATAGAAATGATAACAGTGCAGAATCTGTTAAATAAGCAGCAGCATGAAAACATGAAAGTGTGCACTGCCTTGATTCGTATAACTGTCTGAGAGGATTCTTAAAAACATCCATAAAGCCATTTCAGTTATTCATATTAAAATAGTTGTGGGTGTCATTTTCTACGACGAGACATCAAAAATTGCCTTCTGGCAACCCACACTCTTTGGTCCGTTGAATAGCCAAAGTTGTAAATATCTGTTGTTTATATCATCGGAGCACAATTCCATACCTCCGACAAAATGAGGCGACACAGTACAGCAACCTGGCAAGCTAATGCACACTGGCGAAAGCTATTCATCATACGGTAGCTGGCGAAAACGAATTTCTCAGATACCCACTGGAAAGTGCACACAAAATGGTATACAAGCGATTTGTGCGCAAACGTGATAAGATCTTTTGGCCGCGGTCAGACAATATTTCACTCATTTCAAAACGTCCCTCAACCTTAAACTCACGTTCTCCCAGACTACGTGTACAAATCAGAAGCAGTCCGAAGTTATAGCTGCTTGTCACTCCGACCGCATTACTTAGACTGCAATGAGTGGTGTCATGCCCCTGGCAATGAACCACTAACGTCAGTCCATTTGTGGCCCAGCGATTACACCACTTATGGGGGCCATGATAATTCGGACAGTTTATGATGAACGGCCGGAAGGAGTAACATCTGCCCGACAGAACAGTTGTCAACGTGGAACAAGGAAACTTCATTTCCCCCCAGGTCAACTAAACACAGTTGTTACTACAGTCGTCTGGGAAAGTGTGCTACCGTATGAAATAACCTAATAGCTTAAGGGAACAGTCGCTAGTCTGTACAAGACCATAACATACTGGATGACTAGTTTCAAAGGCGAATGGTACACCTGTTGTTATGCTCTCAGGTTTTAGTAAGTTCCTCAGTATTGACGAGTGGTTGACTTATTCAATTATTTTGGGTCAAGCATAATTCACAGTTGACTATATATATATATATACACTCTACGACATGCAGTAACGTTGTATGATTAATTCAGCCTTAGTCTGTCAGGTTTGTACTTACCTGTTTTAAACTACCAACACAACGGAAATTTTGGTATTCATTTTTCATTCAGCTAAACAAATCCCATGGCTATCAAAGACGGTTGAGCCACTGCATGCATTCGATCTCAGTAACGTAGGTTCAGTAAAACGAATAGATGTCTGAGATACGTCGCACGCGTCGTAAACGGGTGCGCTTAACTTATCACCTATTCCAGTAATAAATTGTTCATCTTTGAAAGCCATAAGCTGGCGTGAACAATTCAACGGAACTGTGGGCAAGTAGCTTTAGCTCATTTCTCATATTGACGCCCTTTTAATGTTTCTTAATACGTTTCTCAAAGCGAGTGAAAGCAGCGATGGTCTACGTTATGTGAGCCGGGCAGATAAAACCGAAAGATAAACACGTCGACAGATCAGCACTCCAAGGCAGAATTTGGTACAGTAGATGATACTGTCTACATGGAAACGGATTTGAGACTTGGCCTTTGGGAAGTGGCTGTAAAAAGAAAACGTTATCACCGTGTTCTTACTCATTTTACGTTTCATTGAAACCATCACCGCAACTTTTCCCCGTTGAACATAGACTCTCGCGGACTTGTATCATGTAGACGTGTCACTGATGTCGCTGGCTTCTGACCACTAAACATTCTCACTGTCACCAATGCAGAATTACAGCTGAGCAGTGTCCCCCCGATCTCTTAATTGGGAATGTTAATAAGCATGGTTAGCTGTATTGTTTCCCACTTGGCCTCTTAAAGAGACTGGAACCCAACGATGCTTGCGCACCTACGTCAGCACAGTTGGTTCGTGCCGCACCACTTGTGTCGAACGCCAGACATCCTGTAACAAGTGTAACGTCGGTTGACTAGGGTCAGGAGGATAAAAAATGGAGATATTTGTAGTCCAACGTTTTAGTGCCAGTTAGACGGATGGTGAGCTATTGCCAAAACAAAACCACAATCAACTAGAAACAGACGATAGAAAGACGCCAACGATTAGGCCTAACCTATGAGGACAAAAACGAATGGTGTGAATCTAGGGCAAGAGTAGTCACAATACAGAATATACTGGTACATCCAATACAAGATAATGAAACCAAACAACTCACTTTTATTTACATTGTCCAAGACGTATCCAGAGCAGTCGACACCTGTGATAAATATACCATAGTACATCGTGCATTCAGTTCAAATTGTAGCGTTATGGCAAGATGAGGCTGATGGTCAGCTGACGTTTTCTACGCACAAACAGTCACAATATAATGTGAGGTAGGGTCTGCGCAAGATATATTCACCGTCACATCTTATCTGAGTAATAAACCAGAAGTGCCAAGGGAGAGTCGATTTGATGATTAACGTCCATTTGCAGAATAATGGACGAAGTTAGCCGCCGGTTTTTTTTATATTTGCGCCACCACTGTAATGCTGGCTGCTAGAACAGATCAGACTAAGTTCGGTTTATTGATGATCCAGTTGGCTTTATATACAACTAAAGTAAGTGGCCAGACGCTCACAATTAAGCCACTGTACAACAGTGCATTCCCAGTGGTCGGGAGTACTTCTGACAGTTGTATCGTTATATAAATAACAAAACAAAATAGAATTGAAACACAGCTATTTCCTTCGTAATGTTCAGTCAGTTCCAGTGGGATGGACTTTACGGTTCACAGTTTTTAGCCTGATTGATTTAGTATATTTTATCTGCTCTGTTTAACCCATATCTTGTGGATGTATACAAACGCAGAACTCTTGCATTATGTTAGGACACAAATCTGATTGTCCTCTTTCCACTCTCTTCTCCAGTTTGTCAGTGCGATCACCTTTAGTTGAGTCTTTCTGCAGATGTAAAATAGTACCGCGGAAGCCCACTGAACTGTTTTAAGCGTCCATGTAGTGTGTTTTTTCTATACGCCTACGCGTTTTCTGAACGTCGTAAACCGGAATGGACTTGAATATGTCAACCTGATAAATTTGTAATCCAAATACCTATGGGTAACTGTGTACGTTCCAAACGAAGAACCCTTACTTATCGGAGTGAATGAGTTGTTTCCTGTCATTCGATTTTGTTTTTGTCACAGGTGCACAATAATAAACGTTCGTTTGTCAGAATCCTCCTTCCCTTATACGACATTGTCTCTCAAAGTTCGATTAAATTCTGGGTGTCAAACAACTTCACTTATCATATCATTTTGGCTTGTCTGAAATTTAACGTACAAACATCAGTCAGCACCAGATACAAACCAGAAAAACCAATCTTCTCTCACTACCGACGGCCGATCAACAAACGACAATCGCTGCTGTCAATCGGAGTTCATATGTCTAACCTACCAGTGTGCTTACTCACACACACACGCACGCACATATAAACAATTAGCTAAACTTGAAGGAAAAGTTTCAGTCACTTGCGGTGATAAATCTAATTAACATGCAAATAGGCAAGTGGTGCATCTGTGGTCATATTTTGCGGCTGGGTTTTGTCACTTGAAACATACCACGAATCGGATAGCGCGTTAAGTGAGCGAACCAGGTCTCGTTTGCTGTGGACAGGTCTTATTAACAGTTCCACTTCACAGCTTGGTGAAGAGATGTGTTTAATAGTCTACTAAACATGCAAGTCAGGTAAAGTCAATGATTTACCTTATACAATTTATGGGGTTGAAGTTCAAGTTTCAGTAACGTCATATGTTTATAAACGAAAAAATTCTAAAGTAAAAAACTAGTCATCTTAATAAAACTGTTGTATAACTGGATTAACAAAAAGATCGATCTCGTTAATCACGTACGTCCAATAAACTTAAGAAAAGTACGTTCAGAGTTAGCTAAGATTCATTTTAGATAGGAGATTACCGAAGAGTTATACTCTCAGGTACGACCGCACAGAATTCCATGGACACCTCGTGTTTGGGGATTGGATAAGGTTTGAGATAGAAGTCGAGATAGTGGATGACTACTAGCAAAGGCTATAGGGAACGGTATAACAAATGGTGAAGTATGCAGGAGTTATCAAGTCCTTAAGTAAGATGTCATGGGGTAGAAAATGACAACAAATGTCACATAGAAAATGAGTCTTTCGACTTTTGTGAAAGCACATCAAGGGAACAGTGTATATCATAGAGTAAAGTTGCTCCCAAATATATAAACGATAACTCTCGGGGAATTAACATAACGCCTTCCATGGTCTACTGAAGACGATCACCACCAACAGGCGAAAACAAAACATCTGCATAGTTTGACTTATTCATGAAAGAATTACTATTTTTGGGCAACCGTTCAATACAGATAGATCATGTTGCAACATAGTTGGATTGGAAGTCTCAGAAAGAGACCTCACAAAATCGTCTGCATCCTAGAAAACCACAGTTCTTTCTGTTGATGCCATTTCACGTATGTAGGCTGAGAATAGAAAAGGGTTACACCGGATTTAGTGGTAAGTTGAGAGAGGAAAAATGCTGGAAAACTCAGCACAAAACTGCCTACGCTTTGGATATTCCTAAAGCATGATGCAACACTGATGGGCAGCATGTTCTGGTGAACAACCTAGTCTTCTCAAAACATTTTGAATTGAGTGAATTACCGGATTAATGTCTTACCTAACTAATGTCTCCGTTTTGCATTCACAGTCAAAATAAAAAAAGTGCGTTACGGATTTGTGTATTCTACTGTTCGGACTGTTAAACCGGCAATGCTATTGTTTAGCGGAAATCATATTCATTATTCTCCGTCAAGTGTACAATTTTCGCTTGCTCTGGTTTGCTACTGAACCTGCAAAATCGTTCGTTCACCTTACTGCGTTCACGTGTGGTTCCTCTCAAAACCATAAACGTAGAACTCATTCCACGTTGTTTGTAAACAACCCGTAGCTTGAAAGATTGATAGTAACTTTTGAAACGGAATATAGTGTCCTGGTTCTTAGTGGTGAAGCGACGTCCTCAACATAATGAGTCTCATTCGGTTTACGGCATATTATCATTTAGAAACGCCTCCTCAGAAGATATCTAGTTTGGCTTGGAAGTCGATCATTACGCGGTACATGTGGTCGATAAAAAATAATCCTTGCTGAACGCTTTGCCAACTTTTGCATTTGAGGGGATGCACAGAAAAAGCCAACACAGTTACGTCAGACTACCTCAGGGGCCATCGAACGGGTTCAACTTCATGGAGGTGTCTGTGAAAATGTGTTGTTCAGCTACTTGCACACAAGTCTGACACAGCGGGCTGTATCTCATTGGAACTGGATTGTCCTACTTCGTCAAGACTCTGTTAGCCTCGAATACTGACATAGGAATCTTGAATGGAGCTCCACATAAAAGATTCCATTCAACATTTCACTAAGGATAGAGGACACAACTGGCGAAGAGTTGTACGGGTCAAACCACACCAGAAATTCGGGGTCAAACCGTGTTCGGATCCAGTCATAATTCGTAGTCTGGTATGTTCATTAAAATTGATCCCATCTGTTTACACCACCATGATGACAAGAAGCTGCCTCACAAGTGAAAATGATATATTTCACCGACGGCGGCCATAACATAGTAGTGATTTGAAACCATTCAGAAAAGTGCTGACTGCTCTATCACTCAACTTCCTTAAAAGCAATATTATTGGAAAATAGGTGTTGATGAGTAAATTTATACGTGAACGCACAACCAGTACAAGGTCATTTTCCAGGTTTGTAAATCTTGTCGCCTGTGCACGATACATTTATCGAATAGGCTCTGATTAACTTTCAACACCATCGTAGCAGCCGGTTTCCTCTTCAACATAGCCGGCCGTATAGTAGCGTTGCCGGCAAGCTTCATCTTTCATGGCATGTTCGAGTTCCACCAGCTCGCCGAGACGTAGCGTCAGTCCTGGACAAGCGCACTTTGTTCGTAGTCATCCAATGGACCGAACACATGCTGATCCAACTGGAATAAAGTGCCTATAGGTATAGATTCTGTCACACTTTTTGACTCCAGCTCAGTATTTCCGCCCCTCCGTCTTCTGACGTATTATGCTAGAAAGATCCAACTTATCTGAACCAATTATATGATATACAGCAGTACCATAGAAACTCCTTAAACTCTGCCAAAGTGAAATCGAATAAGTAAAAAATTATTTCAGACTAACTCTGAATGTTACCTGGACATCTTATATTGGAAACTTTATAGAAGCCTCCGTAGTTAAATTGGACCTCATTCAGTCTGCATGTAAAATGCTATTAGGATTTACTTTCAAGCAAACACTGTACCAGTGCAGGTCCGTAGCAGTCAACACCACATCACTGTCGTGTAACTTGTGGGCCTACTCAAAAGTTTATCTATCCAACTACATCCCACATGAAACCAACCTCAACCTAGGAAGTGTCAGCCGTTCTATATATGGTGTAAATATTCCTGTAGACAGTTCTTTCAGCCCGAACACATGACGGTACGATCGAAGAAGGCCGAATGGGTACTTTCAGTTTACCAGACATGGACTGAACCATCATCATCTTGGATTGTAAGAATGCTTATCTCATGCAGCCAACTATCTGAAGAAAAGTCGTTCTCAGTAAACCTCCCACTTTCTAGTCGACCATCAACTGTCTGGGTGCTTTCTGATCAGTACTCTAGATTTAAAATGATATATCACTGCGATGGCACGTTTTATGTTCTATTCAAATTCTGGTCCTCTTCAAATGTATCCTTCACGTGTAGAATACAAAAAGTTGTTGAACTGGGTGGACGAGCAAGAAATATTGCCCTGATGGATGACCTGGTTTCTGCAAGGGTCGCGTAATAGATGTTCCTCGTGAAGGTCATAGCAACATGAGGTAGATTTATTCACTCTGAGTCAGTGGTTATTCAGGTGGTTTGTGTCAGTAAGGGTGTATGGAGTCTGGAATAGGACAGTGCAGTGCGATCAGATGTACTTGATGGATTCATGTAGTCCGATTGATGCAGGTCATCCAAACATTTTTCCTTGATTGTGTAAAAGGAATTGCGAGTGAAATGCTAATGGGCATAACATCATACACGAACTGCATCTGATAATTACAAATAGACTCGTCTGTGTAGCAAAGACGTGTGTCCGATCAGGCAGCTACAATCTAGTCGACTGGATGAGTCTTGGCAATCGAATCGACTGATCCCGACTAATAGCTTTGTATAGTGAATCAGCTAGCAGTGTAGAACCATCGGTTTGGGCGTCGAATGCTGACGCAGCTCGACTGTGTAGACAGAACGTCTGACCAGGCGACCAACCGTACAGTTACTATTTGGTTCAATGCTCTCTGTATCAACAACCGCTGTTTCAGCGAACGTCTCAGAACATCCTGTCCAGAGTTTACTTAGACACGAGCAACCGGGAGTTGTGTTCAGCAAACGGTAGACAAAATTACAAATCATGCACCATATCTGTAAATTGTCACCAATCAAGTATGGTAAGCCGATTGAACTGTCAATGTTTTCACATAGTTTGAGTGAATATAACCTCAACTATCTCCGGTAACGTCCACATGTTCTATAACAGTGATTCACAACATCTAAATATCACACAGTTAACTGCGAAGTTTCTCCGTAGGTGTAAACAATTAGTTTTGATCGCCGATGTTGCATGAACTGTACTAGTCTTTGTGACAACACAGACTGTGTATGTTTTCTGCCACAACGTTTGCAGCGTGCAGACATTCTTGTAAACTTAGTCACAAATGTGTGATGAGTAGTCAATGAATCTTTCGATGAAAAAACGGATAACACTTCAATTTGAACGAGGCTTTCGTATTAAGTAAAAGCTCGCACTTAGTATCTCTCGAGATACGGCGTTGGACTGTAGATGTTCCTCTAAACTCGAACGCAACTTTCAAGTATACATGTGGTTCAGGTAAGAACGGCCCAGTTGATGGATTCTTCATTATTTAAGAATACATGTGGTCAGACTATAACTGACGATAATCAACAGGGTAGATTTTAAATTGATATCAACAATTATCGACGTTTATTATTTAATCAATACCCCATGTCCCCTTTTGTCCAAGTGTGTTTTCAACTCCCAGCTATATTCAGAATAACTCAAAGTCTCACTAAGGATTAAATCGTTCATTATGGAGTAAGGAGTTTCAGGTGAACATCAAATAACGGTAACCACTATTTCAAAGTCGAGCTAAGAAAATGCGTCTAATGAATGTTAACAATCGAGCTGACGACACCAGTTCTGGCCAATAAGACGCTAACGACTTAAAACAGTCAGAAAACATCAACGGCCAATTGGCTGGGTAACAGTGGGGTGTAGTTATTATTGCTGTGGATGACAAGTACGCACCCTGAGACTTAGTAAATAATGAGATGTTTTAAACACCTCATGCTTTATCGTTGTCATCATCAGTATGAACAGCAGGCAAACAAACTCGTTATCTGTTGGTTACGTTTTTCATCATTCCGGTCTATTCCTTTCAATCGTTCACTCCCCATGGATCACAATAAAACATTAGCTTTGTGATCGATCCCACTAAAGGAGGACTACTTTTGGTAACATTTTCCGTATTATTGATACCCCAGCTTCTTCGCTTGAAGATGATGAGAATGTCAAGTTCGAGTTGCTTACACAAGAGGCCATGCCTGTTCTAAAGCTCTGAAAGACAGCCCACGGGTCGTGGACAAGGCTGGGCAATGTCACGTGCAGATGACGGATGATGGTTCTTGTGTGTTTGTGTGTCCGTGCATGGGGAACAAGGAGGGGTTCGTGTGAATTTGACAACGTCACCTTCTGGATTGCGATTTCTGCTTGATATTGTTTAGAGGCACGCGTGCTGTGAACGCAAAGATTAAGGCGAACGATTACATTCATCACTGATGTCAACCAGAGCGTTCGAATGATTTGTCACAACAGTTCCTCGTTTGTGTTATAAATATTAGGGTGGTGGGAGAGGGTGAATTTAGCCAGTCAGTCGAATCATTCGGACAATCCGCTGTCAAATTGATTCGGGATTATTCAAAGTCAAAAGTTGCGTCTGAGTAATCCACAAGTACGGAAGTGTGAAGCAAATGATTTATGCCAACTCACAAATAAATTTGAGCAGTCTTTTGCTGTTTGTTTGTGTCTTTAAACTTTCGATTAGAAGATGGTTTCTTTAGGGACACCATTGACATATATAGGTTGTTCGTTCGAAAATACACTTTGGATTCACAAGGACGACAAAGCTAGGAACGAGACTGGTTCTCAGTGCTTGATCAGCAAACTGGTTAAAACACAGTGAGTGAGGAACTAGGTAAGATAGTGTATTAATAGGTCCGCGTGCTTGGTAAAAGTTATGCACTCATTGTCCCAAAGTGTGAAACTAGTTGATGGACTATTACGATTTAGCAGATTCGAGCAATGATTGTATGCGTACAATAGACTGAAAATATTTGTTGTTTTAACCTTACTGTTTGCAGCCAAGTTGATCACACTACTAGCAAGTAGTGTTCAACATGGTTGGAAAGAAACTTATTAGAAGACCAGATGTCTATGGTCGAATGGCTTAGAGACTAAATAGAAGACAAAATATAAATAATGTTTGAGGAAAAACGGATGTGCAACCTAATGAACCGTGGACAACTATGATATTTTGTTGACTTATAAACAAAACAATAGTTTGCTGATAGATTTATTTTATGGAGGAACCTGTATAGTTGATTCACATTTTACAACATTCGTATGGTTTACAGATTAGAAAACAACAAATAACCCATTATGAGCATAATGCAGAAATCCCTTCTATGGAGTGTACATAATTACTTAATTCGCATGAGCAAACCACAGGACCAGTTGCTGTGCTTCCGTTGGTATTCACCGTATTGCAGAGCCAACCGGATAATCCTGTCCAGGCTAAGAAGGAAGACCCAAGAGGCTTTAACGATAAAGAACATGTCTTCTGTAAGAAATATTCTTGTTTAACAAATCTGCTGATTGCTAGCGATGCTTGAAGCATACTTCAGCATAATTGATCCTATGCCCGTGCAGTCTGTAATGGTTCATCTAAAGTTTTCTACAGGAGTGGTTCCTCAATCTTGCTTTAGAAATTTTGCAACAACAGCTTCAGGGAACTCTAGATTAGATTGCTGATGAACCTAATTAAACATCCGTTTAACACCAACTGTACCTGGGAATGATCAACTATAGGTTTACATAGTTAGATACAATATATCATGGATAAATAAAAGCGAGACAGAAATGAAATCGATATAGTCACTTGAAAAGGTTGTTCAAGAGATCAGTTGATATGGAAGGATTCGATCTCACACAATCGACAGTGCATTTGGTTTGCTTGACGCATGACGGAACGTCACTTGCCAGAGAGTTCGACTTCGTCAGATCGATCAACAGCACGAATACAATCCACACATTCGATAGCCTCTGTAACTAGGCACTCTTGTGTATGTCCAAATCCCCATTTAAACATATCGAGGTGTTTTAACTCAGTTTTATGTCTTGTCCAACATGTGATCAATGACTGCCACGACCCTGATCGTGGCCTGATACTCTAATCTGTTCTGTTCCGCAGTATTCATATCGACTGCCTTTTACAGACTTGTGGGCAACCATGTTTACACAAATACTAGTTTCCCAAGCAGACAGGTGGTCTATGAAAGTGCATCAATATTTTACACGGTTGTCTGCGTTCAAAACTCAGTCCCGATGTCTGCCTATTTCAAGACCCTACGAATAGTTTTCTTGAATGAACTAACCGCAGTGCTCTTACAGTTTTTTGACGCTTTTACTGCTGGATTGTTTACCCATCTTAAACATCTCTTGAGATATTGTTCCGAGTAACGTCTGCTCAATAACATAACTACTGCCTCCTTCTGAATTGTTTTCTATCAGTTGCATCCGTGAATGCTTGCAAGGCTCTGTGGAACACTGGGGCCGCAGTGTTAATGTAGATCCACTTATTATGAATAACTTTAAAGCATAAAATGTTACGTAAGTCCGTGGGATTGAGACAGACGGCGGTCTTAAGGCTACGTCCTAACAAATGGACCAGACAATCCAGGAACGTGTCCCGATCCACGGTAATTAGAATTTCGAATCCAGGATTGGCCCCTATCTGCATACAGTTAACACACAATTTTTCGATTCGTTCAGGTGTTCATATCAAGTATGATTTAAATGCCACTAAATTTGCAACTAGTTCCACTGAATTAACAGAGCTTTTATGTCGGGATTGAAATGTTGCCAATAAACACAATTACGTATTACTAGTGAGTAATAGGGACTTTGTTTTTTCATACGGATTGTGCATCACCTACAATTGACAATTACGTATTGTTTGCGTTACTTCAAAGTCATAAATTTTTAATCGACTGGAAGCATTTTTCAAATAACCAAACGAAGTATTTTAATGACAATGTTAACTATAACATAATTAATCGTTAACTGTAGACAAAAGTAAATGATTGCATGCGTTAGCTAACTGTTTTGACTTTCGTGTAAAACATAACTGCTAGCCGGTACTTCAATTCAAGTGTGCGTATGGGGTCATTCTTCAGAGTAGGATGTCGAAACAGTTGTTCCATCACTCACACTGTGAAGTCAACCATCTAATGAATTTGTTCAGCACGGACCCTCGCTCCTGCTGTTCTGGCGCCGATCAACCGCAATCCAAAATGGTGGGTTAGGTAGAACAAAAACAAGATCCTTTTGTGCTAGTTACGGACATTATTTGTAGTTCAACTGACACAACTGAATTTGTTGGTAACGTGAAATCTTCATGAGTAAAAATAGTGGAGGTATGTTTAGCCCAGAAGACAGGATGGGTTTTGAATGGGTTAGCTTCTAGTGAGCTACCTCTATGTGTTAAAGCTTCCGTTGTTTACTCTGTTTCCCTTAGATGGCCACATGAATTACGATATTTCTTCTTGTAAAAGTATGCCTTATGTAGGTAAGCTGGTTAAAACCAATTCCAGCTCCAACCAGTGGAGTCGAAACACAATTCATCATTTGCGCCACACATGTCGCCACAAAACCGGTCACTTGTGGGCACGACTGTAAGGGATCTGAATGAACAATCCTTCCTGAAATCCACAAAAAATGTAAATATCTGATGGAAAATCGAAGCGTTTAATTTTCATTGTATATCGAGCGTGGAAATCAAGGGGTTTTGTTATCTTTGATATCCATACAACCTGAATAGCGGGTAGACTAATCTAACCCTAAAGACCTCAAAAAAGAAATTTTAACTTGTTCTGTTCCACGCCGTTGTTTATTTGCACCACTCACTAAGAATGTCAGTTTTACTCTCCAGTCACTTTTTATCGCTTTTAAACTCGTTTGTATCTTTCTATTCAACGCCCACATTATCGGGACAGGTTATCTCTATAGCTCACTGTAAACTGAAAACGCTTAAAAATTTAAGTAATTCGTTACATTGATTTGTATATCCAAAGTCATGTCACGAGTTCCATATACCATCTGCTATACGGCTGCGTGATTTCCAGTTTAGGATGTCTCGTCATCGCCTTTACGTCACCCAATGTCAGCATACGACGCATTCAGATTTTACTGGGCTCCATGGCGTCGTCCAGACTAATCAATTCCAATAAGCACAGCGGGATAGTGAGTGAAAACGTATACATTGCACTAACGTCCCCACAATGTGCGAGGGCTTAAACGAAAAGACATTTTAGTAGAGTCATGTCAACGAACGCTGAATGTATAGGTCTAGTCACGAATCGTCAAGATGGGAGTATTTGTTCTGCGTCGATTACATCTCTCAGGTGCCTCAAAGTAACTTCAACCTGTCGTGGTCCAAAAACACCTGCAAGAATGAACCCTTGCGCAGATTTGAAATATCGGCGTGACACGTCTGTTGACCTTAAGTGTCACACTACAGGACTATGACCCGCTGAGTCTGTAGGAGATATGCGGTAATGCACGAGGAACTCCTAAGTTCATCTGAAGTCACCTAAAAATATAACGGGATAATCCAAGTTGAAAGGAGTAAGGGCTCTGTCATCTCACTAATGACGCGTTCAGTTCGTCGTAATCATTACTGCATGTGATTGGCCTGTGTGTATCCAATGTCTCATGTTATACAGTCCTGTGAAACTACTTCGAACTGCAGTTTTGCAGTGTCAGGACACGGGGAATGATGACAGAAAGAGTTCAACCAGTGCGAAGCAAACACTACTATTCGAAGGTTATCTGCGTGGAGCTGAGTGAAGAGTGCTACTGTCGGTAGTTCATACCGTTCAGTAAAGGGAGACAGAAAATTTAATTAGCTATCTATAATGTAATGAGAAAAGTGAAATGGTGTGATATGTTTAGACGCTCTGTCAACTCGTCTAAAGATCAAACTGACCCATTAGTGCGTTAAATGACAAAATCAAATAGGTTGCGTTAAGCTCCTTCTGCACTTGGTTTCTATACAATCTATTGGATTACAGAACCCCGGAACAAAACTATGCTGTTATCCTATCTTTAGTGAAAAATGTCTTGATTATTAAGTCGAAGGCAGACATACTTTCGTTAACAAAACAGTAGGTTTGTATCTGTCTACATGAATTCTACTGAAGAAGAAGAACACCGCTGGAAGGTGAAAAATAACCACTACAAATTAATATGTGGCCACGTTCCAGGTAGGCTGGCGAGCATGATAGCAGATGAAGGAGATAGAACTGGAATATGTGATATCACCTAATAAACTTTGATTTGCTGATCGTCTCCACGTAAGACCCATGCCATGTAACCGGGCCCCAAATGACTAGCAGTTAAATTTAGGTTTGATTTATCCACTCAGTGTGATTCCCATTCCAGCTGAATCACCAGATTCGGCTTCGGCGTCACCAGGAAACCTGAGATAGAAGCGCTTGGATCAAAAGTTATCTAGAGGTGAGCTAATGTGAATAAAGAATTTAGAATTACAGAGGCGTTGTCTCCGACACAGCACACATGAAGTTTCAGAATTGAGGAAGCATTAGCCGGAGCAGCTTGCTGACCGACTTGTTGAAAAGTGCCCGCATTAAAGGCCCCAATGTTTGCCAGTTGTCTTGGCCTCAGAGAAACAATTATCGCCCGAAGGCACACGGACAGCAGGAGATATCGGGAGTAAAATAGTAGGACGAAGCCGTGTTGAGTGAATAGTGTCACCGTCGGGAGAACGATAACCTCTGATAATTCCCGGTCGTTTATACGGCGGAAGGGGGTTCACTTGAGGGATCCCACCACGAGTCACTGAATCAAAAGTCTGACCTGCGAGCCAACAGGATACAGGGTTTTCCTGGGGGACCCAAGAGTCTGATTCACTTGGCAGTGAGAGGCTTGCCTAACCCGAGGGCGCAGTGAATAAGACATTGATGTCTCATTCTGAGCACTGCTGCGCGCAGTGGATGTACTCGAAGCGACACCGGGCTTTTGGGAGATACCAGATATTTTTCGAAAGTATTGCATAATACGCCGGCTGTCATGGTCAACCTCTGAACGACCGGAGTGCTCTTTATTTGAGGGTACATTTTCTAATCTCCTTCATCCTGATACGGAACACAGTAGTATCGAAGCTATAGAAACATTTCGGTTATATGCTAATAGGATCATGTCTCGCTACCTAAGCACTCTCACGCGATCACTAGTGTGAAATACCATCATAAGAGTGTAACTGCTTTTCGGCTGACTGCTCCTATTTGACCTGTCTGACAAAGTTGCATCTGGAAGGACCGGCGCCCTAGTCAACATAGCCCGCCG